>JANHFL010003045.1:81793-160196 GCA_032468155.1 Oxyrhabdium leporinum
GTGTGCTTGGCGGGGGCGGCGTGTTGTGGGGTGAGGGGGTGGGTTGGGGTGAGCCGGCGCGCGGGGTGACCGGCGGGCGGGGGGGGGACCAGCCAGACATGGCATTTGCCGGTTCTCAGAACTGCTCAAAATTTACACAACCGGTACGCCAGAACCGGTCCAAACTGGCTAAGTACCACCTCTGTGTACTGATAATAATTCATTTTTGGACAAGCTAAGCAGGTGCTTCATTCTGGCAGTTTAAAGTTTGATCTAGACATGGAAAATAAAGAACCCTAGTTAATGGTTTCATTAAACTTCATTTTAATTTTTTTCACTGCACAAAAACGCAATAGAAATGCATCTGATCCTGGAGATTTATTCAATTTTTAACTAAAGCATTGCTTCCTTTGTTTCATTCTCTGTAATACTGTAGCCTTGTTAAATGATTCCTTTTGCTGATGTGTACATTTCATAATCAGCATCTGAGTACTCTGCAATTGCTTCCAAACTTCATGTAGGTTTTTCATATATTTGAAAATTAAATTTAATAAAATTCTGTATCTCACTAGTAGTTCAAACAATTGCTGCTATCCTGTAGTGAAGTGACAGATCTTTTTCTCATTGGGTAAAACAACAGTTTTTTATAACTTATTTGCTTCTAGTGGTTTATAAATCATTTTAATCTTTGTATAATATCAATTATTGATTTCTGTTTTGCATTGATAGTTTTGAATCATTTGTCTGTCTGTCCATCCATTTCCACAAGACAAATATAAGAGAAATACATCATAAAGCAAAAAAACCCACAACCCAATAAAAGAGGCCAGTAAAATAAAAAATAAAAGATGGTGATATTTTTAACTGACTAGAATGCTCTCTGAAGTTTTCCTTTCTATTTAATGCCAAAGAAATAAATAATCCTCTCAGAAATGCTTTACTGGATTCCCATACTGTGAATAAAGAAACATCAACAGCTGAGTTTGTTTGGAAGATGCTCTTTAATTCAGGTTGACACTTCAATTTGATAGCTTCTTGTAATAATAAAGGTCATTCAATTCTACTTTTTCAAACCAGTGATTCTTTGGTGCAATATTACATTTGGAATTAAGTATTGCAACTTCTTTATATTTAAATAATAGCGAATTAAATATCCAGTGCATATCTATCCTCAAATTAATGTTAAGGGAAACAATATGTATCTTTTTTCTCTAAAGGGTATTTATGTCTTTAAACATCTAAGGAAGAAAATAATGGCATATAATCTATGATATTTTTGGCAATTTGCAGAACTCTTTTGGTATGAACCAAATTTCTCAACATTTACGTAAAGAATCCAGTTAAATCTTGCAATTTCAAGAAGAAATTAAAAAAGAAAAACTCCCACAAGTTATTCTCTAATTATTTCTTAAAGCATAAATTGAAGCAATTGTAATTTTCCATTGTTTAGTTTGAAACCTTAGTAATAAAAATATTTCTGTTTCATCTGGAATTTTGCGTTTCATGATAAGTTGAATACTCTCTTCTTCCCAGCAGAAACCACATTATTTTGACCTAATGTTTACGTTCTAACACATTAATGTATTTTTAAAATTGTATTTCATAAATAGCTAAACTGTCTGCATTCTCACTTTTTTCCTTTCCTCTCCCCTTTTGAATGTGCTATTCAGCCTCTTAATCTTGTTGATTTTTTTAAAAAATTAATCCATGAAGTCAGTGATTAATTAAATGTAAGGGTAGAAAAATGTCTGATCCAATTTCTTTCTGTTTCCATTTTTTCTTGTTTTCATGTAGTTCATGACTCAAGCATTTTCTTAGCATCTTCTGTGGAGAGTATAAAAGCTTTGCCATTCATAAAGACACACAAATGAAATGGAGTAATTCACCTGCACTTAATATTTCTTTCTTGGAGACAGGTTGCCATTATAAAGATTATTCTGTTTGCTTGAATTCATAACTTTTACTCTGAAATGTCTTACTATTCTACATAGAATAGAATGCAAAATTATCTACTACAATTTTTTATAAAGATTTCAAAGACTAAAACATTAAAACTTTCAAAGGCAGTATACTTCAGATATTTAGTGGAGGACGTGGTAGTGAGATAGAGTTAAATTTCAGGGTATGAATTTTTCATTCTTTCCAAAATATACAAAAACAGACAACCATTTTAATGGCCGATTTTAAAATGCTGTTGTCAGAATACTTTTGTCTTTCCCACATGTTTTATTATGGTGCACTGGTTTTCTTAAGGTTACAAACATATGCTTTGGACACAGTTTTAATAACCTCTGAAATAAATCTATTGCAAGATCATTTTGAGGCTACAAATACTCCAGACCTTACTATGTGTACCTTTAAAAAAAAAGTCTTGGGGTGTGTCAGTGCCTTTATGCTATACTAGTGTGCTAAGAGATTGAATAGGAAAAATGGGGGAGGAGATACTGTACTCAGCTGCCATGCTGTTATCAGAGGGATTGTTTCTGGACAGAGGTTCAGCATTCATTGGTTGTCTGAAGAAAGCCATTTCATCTGAGGATTGGATAAGAAGCTGCGTCAATTTGCTGCCCGTCTCCAAGGCACTGGTGATGCTGCCTTCACAAGCTGACTAACGTCACAGCTCCATCACCCAGCGGGGTGTGGGCTTGCTTGTCGCCCCCCCTCCTGTTCTCTGTTTAATTCTGTATTTGCTTCCTGCTGCATTTCTTCATCTGTCTTCTGCCAAATGCTAACAGCATGATATTTTGCAATCATTTAGGTGAATACAAGAAGGACGAACTCTTGGAAGCTGCTAGGTAAGTGCTGTTCAGAATACAAATGTATTGTTTTTGAAGAGAGGTGGTAGAAATCAGGGTGAAAATGGGTTTTTATGATCTGTCTTGTTGTCATTATCTTTTTATAAAATTGGGCAGATAAGCAGTCCTTGTTAACATGAGTCTTTTGGATTTAACTACTTGCAAAAAACTAAACAGTTGCTTGTAATTCTACAGTATAGTTACAGTTGAATTTTGACAGGAAGCATTTCAAATTCTATTACGTTTAAAAAGCAATTTTTAATGAGAAATGTGTTAGCATATTTTTTATTCTCTACCTTATGAATTAAAGGCACATCCTTCATTTACATATATGTTATAGAAAAGCTTGAGCGAGAGGCTGGAAGCTATTTATAATAGCTTGGGAATATTGCAACAATTGGGAAATGTATATTTATATTTAAAATACAGTAAATTATTCTATTATATATGTTTATATAGGGATATTTTAAAGGAAATAATTGAAGCAAATTTTTGCTAAGTCAAAATGCAAACAAAGTGAATTGTGAACATGATGTTAATGTGAAACTCCATTTCATATATTCTATAAGGGACTTCCTCTACCTTCCATTTCTTCTTTTCAGGAGTGGCAATGAAGAAAAACTAATGGCTTTGTTGACACCTTTAAATGTGAATTGTCATGCCAGTGATGGGCGAAAAGTAAGTCTCTGTAAATATACATCTGCTGTATTTTTTTTGGCAGCTGGTCAGCATATCGTATCAATTTAAAAATTTGATAACCAATCAGTTTTGTGGATTGTAATTTGGGTCTCATCACATAAGATTGAATGATGTGTATAATATTGACAGCTTGACAGAGATAGTGGAACATGCAGTTGACTGACTGCATTTTAAATGATAGCCTAGCATTGTGCTTTAGAATGCTTGTTAATAAATATAAATTGTGAGTTTGGGTTTTGTTAATAACTGTAAATGAACAGTTTTCTCTGTGAGTGTTCTGGCTGTGAAAAATAGGGTTTCAATACTCTAGCTTGTTATAGCCAATTTCAGATCAATTTCATTAATTTTGTCGGATATTCATTCCAAATTTTTATAGTCTCAACTTAATTGTCTAACTGCAGCTTTACATAATGGGGAATTAAAATATATTAATAAGTATTAAGTAAGAAAAGGAAGAACTTATACATTCAGAATTCTAATTAGATGTTTCATTAATTTATTATGATAATCTGAGGTAATAGATTCTAGTCTCATAGTTTACCTGGGTTCACACAGCATGGTTGTTTTGTCTGTTAGTGCTTCTTAGGATTCATCAATTCTTAATAACTGTCTGAAATGGGTAATCAGGTACTTCAGCTTCTGTGACTGAAATCTCCCCAGGTAATTTGGAGAGAGGACATGAGAGATATAATTTGGGACAGATTGTGGCTCATACTCTGCCAGCAGACTGTTTGGGTTTTAAATTGTTCAAAGGATTTGATTAGTAATTCAGTGCAGTGAAGATTTAAAAGAAAATTTTGGATGCAATTCACAGCCTAAACACATTTTCCATAATTCAATATTTATAGCTCTTACCTTATACTCATCTATGCTAAGTATGATTGGTTTAATTATAGATATGTGGTGTGTGTGTGTGTGTGTGTGTATGTGTACGTATCTCCTGTTCAATGAAGCAGAATTAATTGACACTTAGCCAATTTTAAACTTTGTATTTCTTCCTGTAAAATAACTGATTGGTTGTCTTAGTTTTATTTTTGCATTAGACAACCATCCGTTGATTAATTCTCAAATCATAAGTTTTGAACCTGTGTGGTTCAACTCCTGGGCATTTCAGTTTTGCCACCAGGCAAAGCTGGGCACTGTTACACCATATTTTTGCTTTGCCTTGACAAACCAATTGTCCATTTTGTTATCTGGCCCGTCATTTTTTTGTTGTTGTCAGTGATTGCCCTGTAAAAGGTGGTCCCCATACTTCTTAGTCTCTCAAGCCTGCCACTGCCCTTTTTGCTCACCTACTCTTGTCTACCACCCCCATCTTTTATTCTTCCTCCAGCAGAGTAGCAGCTAAGGGCCTAGAGTTTTGATAGCACTCAGAGCAGCAGAAATAGAAAGGAGGTGAGCAAGAGTTCAGCTTTTTCATACTTGATTATGCAGTGTCAATTGCTTACAAGACCAGTTGCTATTGTAGATTGCTGACATCTGGAGGCCCTGGGCTTTTGCTTATATTAATAATTGCTAAATGAGATCCAGAGCAGCACTTAATCAAGGACAGTATTAATTGTTCAGTAATCAATAAGTAATATGGTTGAATATTCTGAAATGCACAGTATTTAAATGAGGAAAGTGTTTAGGTATTAGACTGTTTAAAAAGTGAAGCTGTAGCAGAATATAAATAGATCTAACATTTCTGCCAGAGAACAGAAATAGGTTAAAAATTAATTAATGGATTTAATAGATTAATTAAAAGATTCAATTAATGGGTTAAACAGTTACTGTTAAAAACTTTTAATAATGTATAAGTACATCACTGGACCAGTAAGGTGAGTGGCCATGTCCCATAATGGCAGTTCTAATGTCTGATATGTTAACTAATGATTAGTGATTTGACTTTCTGTTGCTTAAAACCATATTGTCTATGCAGGTTTCAGATTTGCTCATTTGATTCCATCTGCGTAATATTTGACCTGTGTTTTGTCAAGGAGAACTCTTTTCCTATACACATGAGCATTCATTTGTAATGGATGCTCATGCATAGTCTACTCATTTTATTATTAGAGTGATGTTGCATTTATTGAAGTAATATACATTTAAAGGAATAGGTCTAAACACAATTGCTGCAGTGATGTCCAGACTACATAAAAAGTTGTATGGTTTATAGTTTGTTGACTGAAAGGAAAGAGAATGCAATCCACCATTTTTAATAAAAGACCGCCTATTTGTAAGTGTGGGTTGTCCGTAAGTTCCATAAGTTGGACTTTCTTAACCTGAGGACTACTTGTAATCAATGGGGTCCAATATCGAATATCTCTCAGATCTTCTAATAGAACATGCGAAAAGCAAAGTTTTTTTTACTTTCAGATTAAAGATACCTTTTAAAAGGCAATACTGGAAATGTGGCTGCTAATAATAAAATAATAAATGTAGAGAATGATTCAATTAACAAAACATGTGATACGCAAGGTGTTAACGTTTGGGCACCACAATAAAGAAAAAATAAAATAAACTTTCAAATTGTTACCAAACCAAACAAATTAAAACACTGCATTGAAATAAATTTCCCACCCAATAAAGGCCGCCTGCCTTCCTTCCTTCCTTCCTTCCTTCCGTCCTTCCGTCCTTCCTTCCTGCCTTCCTTCCTTCCTTCCTTCCTTCCTTCCTTCCTTCCTTCCTTCCTTCCTTCCGTCCTTCCTCCCTCGCCCCTCTCTCTTGAATCCCTACATTTTGGGGAAAAGATTTCAGAAGTCATCTGCCATTGCCTGTTTCCTAAGGCTGAGAGACGGGAACTGGCCCAAGGTCACCCAGCTGGCTTTGTGCCTAAAACTAAATTTGAACTCAGAGTCTCCTAGTTTCTAGCTTGGTATTTTAAACACTACACCAGATTGGCTCTCCAATCAAGTAAAGCAATTACTTCTTTTTTAAAAAAGGAAACCATGGGGAGCCTAGCTATCTCAAGAAATCTTTCGGGTTGACATAAAGCCAAGTTGTTTGATCCACAATGAAACCACAGTTAATATTTTAAAAACAATTTCATTCCCAAGTTTTTGAGTTCTTACCCAAGAATGTCTTATCTTCACTGATAAACCAATTAATCATTCCAAATTTTATTGCTATTTTTCATCTATATTATAAAGGATGATAACTTGAGAGTTGCCACCTTTTGCTAATTTACTTTTTATTTATTTCAAAGCAATAGAATCCTACAAGACAAATTGTCAGGATTTGTTACACAAATGACAGATTTTTCTTAGTCTTTTGGCTTGATTTTCACACCTTATCACTTAAATGACAATCATATATAAATGTTTTCTCCCCCTCTCCCCTACAGAATAAATCTGTATATATAGAAGTCTGGTATATCAGGTGGCAAAAAGCCTAGAGGCCTTCTTGATACCTCGAATTCTGTGCCAGAAGAATTGATGAGTTAAATTATGCATAGTCTTATATGTAGTCTCAAGTGATATAATTAAACATGGGTTTATTATTTGAATCTTTCTTAGTTACTAAACTAGATTCCCCCTCCTACTATTTCCAAGATGTCTTCCAATCCTTAAAGGGTTTATGATGCAAGCTGGAGTTTACAGAAAGTAAACTGCAATATCTCTGCATTATTTTGTCTACTTGCTTTACATTTCTAAAAAGGATTTTTGTCATATTACCGCACAGTGCTAGAAATTAGAAAATAAAAGCAGCTTGAAGCACAAATGAATGTTCTTTTCATGCTGAATATACTTAATAATAATGTAAAGCCCAAAGTATACAGGAAAGACCATAGGGGACTGGGGCCAACCAAGTTTAGCGCCAAAACCTCTCCTTACTTTGTACAGATGGGCCAAGCTATTTGAGTGAATCTCAGTTTAAAAATTCTTCATTGTTTTTCTTTAACTGCTACTGGGAAGGGGAATCTATTTCATCTTTCATCCATTACCTGATAGTAATTAATTCAGTTTCAAAATATCACTATCATGTGAAGTACTATTGTGATTTTATTCGAATGGCCTTCCCCTTTCTGCATGTTATATAAATACAATTTATTTTAATTTTAGTATTTTCTGCATATCTTAAGTACGTTTATGAAATATGGGGGAAATATATAATACTCTATTGAACATCATACTTCCATATCTCGTCCAATGAATATATACTATTTTTATTTGTGTTGCATAAATGTATGCATTTGGAAAACTAGAATAAAATTATACATGGACATAAGGACATATTGTATGTACAAAATACACATATTTTGAAAAAAATGTAAGGCAATGGACTTGATTCTTCTGCCATGCAAATAATCTCCCCCACCCCCCTGGTCCCATCTCAGGGCTGAGTTTTTTAGTACAGTTTTTGTCTTTTAGTTTATGATGACTCAGTGGATTTCAGTATTGGAAGAGTAACAGAATAACACAATTGAAATGGACCTTGGAGGTCTTCTAGTCCAACCCCTAATCAAGCAGGAGACCCTATACCATTTCAGGCAAATACTAGTAGTAATACACTTTAGTGATTAGTTTATGATATCAAAGCATGAGCATCAGCCACATTAAAACATAATAACTGAGATAAGGTATGATACAGTGAAATGTGATAAAATAGCCTAGGGTGAAATAAAACAGACCGGTAGATAAAATAGGATAAAGATAAAAGAATACAGGTAATCTTTGATTTACAACTGTAATTGAGCCTGGGATTGCGGTCATATGTCATGGTAGTTGTTAAGCAGGTCACCATATGACCATGCTCAATTGTCAACATTTTTTATAATGGCCATTAAGCAAATGCTGGTTAAGCAAATCCAATGGTGTAGAATAGTGTTGGTGAACCTTTTTGGCACCGAGTACTGAAACGGGAGCGCCTGTGGGGGAGCGCCAGAAACTGGAGGAGCAGCTCCCTGGGGCACACACGGGTGCGCCAGAAACCAGAAGAGCTAGCCACCTGGTCTTCCGGTTTCTGACATGCATGTGCACACGAAGACCAGCTGGCCAGCACGCATGCGCGCTTCAGGACCCGGAAGAGCAATGGGTGACGGCTGGCGTGCCCGTAGAGATGGCTCTGCATGCCACTTCCAGCATGCGTGCCATAGGTTTGCCATCATGGGTGTAGAACAAAGCAATTGTCTATTGTGGAATATCCAGATCTGAATCTAGCCTGTTCTTCCAGTAATATATTCTTTGCCCAATCCTCTATTTTCTTCAAGAGATACCTTAGTTGTTATAATCTATAAGGTTTTTGGATGTGTAATTTTGGAGTCTTTCTTGTCTCTTTTTTGTATATGGCAAATATGGTGGATAGTACCAGCCTCCTGGAAAATAAGACCAGTGTTGCCCATAAATGTAAACAACTTGCCAGCAGTGGAATCCACCAGTCAATACGAGTCCGAAAGAGTTCTGGGGTTAGCAAATCTTCACCAGATGTCTTATTTGGCTTCAAGAATAAATGTGTTTAATTTCTGCCTCTCATACTGGTGGCTGAGAGGAAGATTATAAGAGATCAAAAACTTAGTAATCATGTTTTCTGGATGATCCTGGTTGGGATTGCAAATCTGTTAGTATAAAAATCCTGCTAAACTATTGCTGAGATAGGGATATTAATTAGCTTTACACCTTTCAGCATGCCAGATGTGATGTTCCAAAATGCAACTGAGTTGATTTTCTAACTCAGATCACACTGTAGTTGTGTAGTGAGTCAGTGGCTATTAGTTTCTTGTAGTTGTGTCTCGGCTTTAACATCTTGGCATGATTTCTTGGTGTAAGGTTTCTTTGAACCAGAGTCTTTCTTGACCAAGAGCAATCAAGACCAACCATTTAGATCTTGTGGGTTGTCAGTTCCTAGCAGGCAATTTTTCTATTATGTTTTTTTTTTAACATGAAACACTTATTGGCATACCTAATAAAAATTGCATTTATATCTTGAATAGTTATAACACTATTTTCACCCAACGCTGGGCCCTCTTAGAGTTCATAAAGCTGGCAATTGCCTTTGAATCTCCTTGTTTGTTTCACTTCAGGTGGACAAGTCGCCTCTTATTGTGTGATATAGATAGTCTTATATCAGAACTGCCATAAAAGGTACTACAATTAATTGATGGTTGCTGCCCTACCTCAGATAAACTTGAATGTCTAAGAATAAGTTGGTTTTGTCGGTTCAAACACAATATAATCCTAATATTCCCAGTACAGAAAGTAACAACATATATAAAGCAACTGCCTCCCAGGATATGAAGATAACTTATGTAAGTCAAGAAGATCAATTTAGAACTCACCATGTTCTCTGGAATGCCAGGGTAGGCCAGCTGATAAATAGGCCTCAGATATGATGCCCAAATGGGCATTATCAAGCAAACTAATGCCTATTCTAGTCTCCCAATAGGATCTCAGTGGCTTTAGGTGTTTTATATTTAATTCTATGACTCTTTTCTAATGGTACCCAGATATCAAAGGAGAAGTAAGAAAGACTGGAAATAAGAACCTGGGATTCACCAGTCCTGATCTGTAACTAGTTATAATCACATACGGGTTCAATAATTCAGATATTGTAACTGATGAGAATGTAAAGAAAAATTTAATATACAAAACACTTTTTGCATATAAATTGTAAAACTTAATTTTAAGGGAAACAAAAGAGGAGCCCCATTCCAAACATTATCAGTGAATCATGTTATACTTAACTGGAACATGCTTTGCTGCAGGAAATTCAGGAATCCTCTAAAACAGTCCTTATTTTGGTCATCAAAGAGATAAGATGATATAGTGATCCTAGTTGTGATTCAAATTTCCAATCAATCATGTAACATTCTGAATGATCTTGAGCCAGTTACTATACAGTATCTCAGCCCTGCCTTAGAAGATTCCTAGATTAAATAGTTGGAGGAAATCTGGAAGAAAAACAAGATATAAATGTTATACATAAAGAGCCTTTAAGTTCAGGTAGGGAAAAAAATGATTTCTTGTTTTCATTCATTCGTTCATTATGGTATTTCAAGTCTTATGTGCAAAGTAGAAAACTTGCTAATTTATACCAGTTATTTTTAAAACAATTTGTATAACTTGTTACTGGCAACTTCCCAGTAAAATACTAATTAAAGTTTCTCTTTTGTTAAGCCGATCCTATTTCAATTGTGATTCCTTAATTTTGTGTTCATTATTGTTTGAGTCCCAATTACTAATCTGTGAATAGAGGGGAAGGCTGTTTTTTTTTGCTTATTCTCCCTACATCTCCACAAAAGCTACTTGGAGAGTTGGAGAAATATGTCTGAGATGGTATTAAAGGCTGCAGTGGGTAATGGAAACAGGTAAAAATATCTGTTCTTTCAGCTGAAGCTTCAGCCGGCTCTTGATTGCTTCCATGAATAGATTTTTTTTATTTTTCAAAGTTGGACAAAAGTTGTTCAGCAGCCCCTCTTATCAGGCAATTATCTTGTCCTGATGCAATTTTTCTGAACAAAGAGATGTTAATTGATGTTAATAGTATACTATACTCAACCTAGTGTTCTTGAGATGTTTTACAGACTGTAATCTGATAATTTGGTTATGTTGTTTTACGTTGGTAAAGTTGAATTTGCATGCACCATACCCTTAACTAAAGTACAGTCCACATAGTCATTCTCTAGCAGTTGAATTCCAATTCAAATTGCCAGCCAGTTCAGTCCACAATTTTTTTTACTGCTCCTACATTTTTCCTCTGTTTTTTATTTTCTAGATAAACGTTTTATCATCTGATGTCTCCTGAATATATTTATGGGATCAATTTACACAGAGGAATTGCTCCCTAATGTACCTCTTATTTCTCAGTGGTCCTGTCAGAAATCTATTTTAATCTGTCAGTAATCTCGGTATTCAAACTGAGTTGCTGTGATAGATGGTTATTCTATTAGATTTATATTCTGTCTTTCCTCCATTGGGAAGGGTAAGTTGGGCTGAATGACTGTCCTGAAGTCACCCAGTGAGCTCTCTCTATTTAGGGTAGATTTGAGCCTATTGCAATCCATATTGCCTCTACCACACTTGATGTTGTAAATTATTTGCATGGATTACTTGATCATACCTGTTGAGGGTCATGTATTTTTCATTTCATGTAATTTGCACCAATATCCTGCTTTCATCTGCTTCAGATTGAAAAGTTACATTCTGTTATTTTTTTTTTAAAATCTACATATTTAGGTTCCTTTATCATGGTATATAGAGTTGGAAGGAACAGTCTAGCTCAGGGGTGTCAAATTCAATTTCATTGAGGGCCGCATCAGGGCTGTGGTTGACCTTGCGGGGGGGTGTAGGTGGGCGTGGCTGATTGGGTGGGCATGGCCAGTTGATGCCACTCCCCAAACTGCTGGAATGTTTCCTCTTTGCACTGGGTAGACCGGGCCGAAGCCATGCTGGCTCGATGTTTCCTCTTCACATTGGGTGAACTGGATCAAAGTGACACAGGCCGGCCCCATACATTTTCCAGGACAGCTCCGCAGGCCGGATCCAACCACATTGCGGGCTGCATCCGGCCCCCTGGTCTAGTTCATAGATGGTATCCAATTTCATCCTCTGTGGAGAAATTTAAATCAGGCTCTTCCAGTCTCTACTTGAACACATCCAGTAAAATATTGTTTCAGATTGCCCTTTCTGAGTAGCTGATTGGGGTATCAGCCCTCTCTTTTACTGTCCCGTCCCCCCCCAGCAGTCAAATAGGAACATAGAAATCTATGTTCCTCTAAATTGATTGATTTCTTTCAGGTCCCACATCTTGGGACAGTAGAGAACAGGTTTTGGTTTTCTTCTGTATAGCATCTTTTCAGGTATTTGAAGAATAGAGGGGGAGGCAAAGGTTGCATGCTACCTTACAACTTTAAGATTTTTATTTGTTACAAGGAGTAAAAGATGTGGCACATCAATTCACAAAAGTGGTGGGGTGAGTTAACCCAGAGCAAAAGCCTATTATTAGAAAAGATGTGTGGTACAATAAAGCATTTTGTAGTTACCTTTTATGCTATAGAGTTTCCAGTTCTTGGAAACAAAGAATCCCCATATTTTATTTCACTAAATGTAATTCTTTTATTTTCTCTGACCCGTCAAAATTGTTTTGTTTTGCTTTATTTTCAGAGTGAGATGTATACCTTTTCTACTTCTTCATGAAAATCAGTAAACATGTTAGTACTGGGCTGAGGACTAAATCATGACACACTATAAATAACTCATCAATGTGTTACTGTTGATGAGCAATCTTTGAGCTCACTTTTCAGCTATATTCAATTAAATGTCATATTCTCAGCTCATGTTTTATCAGTCTGTTAATAAGAAGGCTACGGGGTATGCAATATAACCAGTAGTGTATGTTTTCTCATATATTGATATTAGACTGATTGAACTGCAGGTCCCTAGACCATCCTTATCATATTTTCGAAGAAAGGCATACCTGTTCTCCAGGAATTTTCAAAGATAATTATATAAAAATTCAGCCAGAACATCAATACATCCTATTAGCGCCTTAAGATGCATGAAAGATGTCCATGAAACTTTGAACTCAATCAGTATAAATGGTATCCCTATTTCTATCAACTTAATCTGTCCCTTTGGCGTGCACAATTATTTGGTAGAATGCCTATCTTATTTTTGAAGACTGACCAAAAAGGGATCAATTATCCCTTTCTTTGTTACCTTTTAAGCTTGTGCCATCTTCACTGAACATATGGCATACTTTTTCATTGCTTTATTTTGAACATAATTAAAGAAGCCCCTTTTGTATCCATTGCCAACCTTACCTCATTCTTAAATATCAGTTTTTCTGAAAACATTTCTGCAGTTCTAATTTACCTGCTCTCTTGATTTCTTCTCTTTGTAAATTCTGTATGTATCTTTTAAAATTTGTTTTATTTATAGTCCCAGACACATCAGTGTATCTTTTTTTTTTCATAGCAGCCACATTGGCTTTTTCAGTATTCTATTTTTCTCTTCTGGGAATTATTTGTTATCCTGCTTCTGGCATCTCCTTTTATAGGAACTCCAATCCATCTTCTGTTTCTTTTCCCATTAACTTTTTCTTGTGCAGAATGCTCCTTAGTATTACTCTATATTTACTTAAAATCTGCTTTTCTAAAGATAAAGGTAGGATTTTGCTTATATCCAAGTCTAATTTAAAGTCAAGAACTCAGGCATTACATAATCAGTTTTCCCAACATTTCTGATATTTCCAATTCATTGATGCTACCATCTTCTAATAGCTAGTCAATGATAACTGATCTGAGCCTTCTACCACGCTTTGGAGGATAAAGTTATCAGCAGGAGAGATCAGGAAGAATGATGGAAGTGCTTTTTTATTATCTTACTGGCCTCAATTACTTCACTACTGCTCTTCTGAGTTCCTGACTCTTGTTTGTGTTGATTAGAGGAAACAGTAACATCTGGGGTTGTTTTAAGATGGGCAGCTATATTGAGGACTGGAATGATGGGAAGGAAAGGGAGAAAGAAAGAGAAGGGGAAGGGAGAAAGAAGGAAGGTTTTCCTCTGCCTTGCCTATTCTAAAGTGGTTAGCACTACATGTTAATGTTGCCTTGAATTAATTATTTATCCAGATATTTAACGTTCAGTCAGAAAGCAGAAAGTGTTGAATGGTGTTTATGAAATTAATTTTATTATTTTTCTATGCTGTGCGAAGCAGATTTCTAGTTCTAATTAGAAATATTATATTACAAACATCTGTGATCTTGTTTACTTCAGAAGCTTTGTAAAAAGAAGAAGAAAAATCCCATCCCTGTTACTCGATAAAATTCTCGATTTAAAGGGTTTTGCAGCTCTTCTCCTAATCCTAATTGTGTCTGCAAAAGATAAGGCCCAACTGAGATTCCAAAGTGCAGAAACCTGTGATATAGAATTCCTTTTCTGAAATTATAATGTATTAATTTGTGCTTAAATATTTAATACTATAATTGAAAGATTTGTCAGTTCATTTACTCAGTTAACATAGAGCCTTACATTTTAGGGAACTGCATATAATCTGAAATTGATCATTGTTGCTTTCAGTGTTGTGTCATGGGCATCGCTAAATCTTTATGGATTCCACATTTACTATGAGAATGATTAATAATCAAGTCATAGTATAGCTTTTTTCCCAAGAGGCAAAATCCTTAAAGACCAGACTCCTCAAAAACATTAAAGCATTAAAATGGAAGGAATACTGAAAATTGCAGCTTCTTGTTAAGATTCTTGAAGTCAAGTTTCTGTGGCATTGCTTGGCATGGCAGCTCTATAATTTTGTACTGGCTGAGAGGAAGAACTCACATCGAAAACCCAGTGTTATCGTGATCCCGGTGCCTTGAGCTTTTATACAGTATGTTGGTTATTATGGGAAGCTATTTTAGTCTTGGTGCCAGAAGCACAATACTGTACTTGCCGAATAGGCAAAAGGCGTCCTCAGAGGATAATAGCCGAGTAGGACATATTTATTGTGTCTTGAATTGCAGAGAAGAGAGAAGTTTATATTCACAAATACCATAAACCAGGCACAGAAGACTGTCTGACTTGATTGCCCTGTAATTGAGTTTGTTTAGGGATCTTCTCCCTAGTCTTTCTGTAGGATAGTCCAGAGAAATAAAGCCTGGTATTCTGGAGAAACCTGGCAAAAGCAAGAAAGAGAAACCTCAAGAAAAATATTGGCTACCACAAAATAGGATAAATTGTATGTATAAAGTATATTTTAAACCCGTTTTTCCATTATTTAAACTACATTTAGTTGATCTAAAGATTGTAAAAGCCATTTTTTTAGTACTAACTGCTTAGAATTTTATTCTTCAGATTTTTTATTTATTGTTTTAAAAACAATGACAGAGAAACAGAAAAAAGTGAAACCCAAAAATAAAAATACATGGTCGAAGAAAAAAAACATACATAGATTTTTTTTTAGAAAAAAAAGTCAAAAAATACAAAGAAAAAAGAAAATTATATTACTTCTAGCCTTTGGTAATGCCACCCACCCCTTTTGTCCATCTCAAAAGTATTTTGCTATATAGGATGAAACACTGCAATTTGAGTTAACTATTTTGATAATACATACTCAGCTGGCATTGTTACTCATAAATATTGTATGTCAATATGAAGATTTGGTTTAGCTTGAAATATGCTTATGTTCTTTAATTACTGTTTCTTATTACAGTCTACCCCATTACATTTGGCTGCAGGATATAACAGAGTTCGTATAGTCCAGCTTTTACTTCAGCATGGTGCTGATGTCCATGCAAAAGACAAAGGGTATGTAAAATTGTATAATTTGGTTTTGATAGTACTAATATGATGTAAGAGGAGTATGGGGGAAAGTACCTTTTCATAATGACACTTAACAGATTCATAGGTAATATTTTAAGGCCAGGCAAAACTCTTCCCTCTTCCCTAAATCATTTAAAAGTGGTTGCTTTTGTTTAAATTTAGTGTATATTTGTAATTTCTGTTTCCTTCATTATTTTTTGATTTTGATTTTTTATTTTTGTTTTCCATCTTATGGCAGCATATTTTATTGCAATGTATACTTGCATGAGTAATATTCTACGAGCCATTCAGATGAATCTAGCATGATTATCAGTAAAAATAAGATAGTGATAGTGGAATAGCATTGTTGGACAAATTCATGTTGCAACTATCTCAGAGTTTCCCAACGTTTCTGGCTTTGCAGACCGGGGAGGGGGGAGGAGGAGAGGGGATGGTTCCGTGCGAGTGGCTGACAAGTGTGCGCGCAGCTCAATTTGCATGAGCAGTGTGCATCTACTACTCGTGCAAGTGAGGATGTGTGTGCATGCGCACTTGCCCTCCGTTTCTGCGGACTGGTTGCAAACCTCTTGCAGCCCACTAGTGGGCTGCTGCCCACTGGTCGAGGACCCCTGCACTATCTCATATAAGATCTGGAATGTCCACATAGTAGTCTTTCCCCCATATTTAGATGCTAATTAAAATATAACATTTGTTTATGGTCCAGATATAGGAAGATATTTAGACAATAACTATTATTCCTTTGTAATTTATGACAGCAACGTTGTGACAGGACATTGGACTTGATGACCTCTTGGATCTCTTCAAATTGATTTTATTCTGTTTGTTTGATTTAAAATATTCAGCTGTAGCTGTAAATTTGCTATGTTCCTTTTTCTTCTTTGCGAATGGCTAGCCTCAGTTTTAAAGTTCTGTTGTCTTTGTCAACTTATTAGGGAAGCAATGAGACCTTGAATGAGCTTAATTTTTTTTTGCAGTCTTCAAATTGTATGTATTCTTTGAAGGCATGTTACATAGTTCATGTAAGACTGAAGCAATATTTTTTTTACCTAACTGGTTTATTTGAAAGTTTGAGCTTTTTCCACAAAGCAAATCATGTTTCACTTTTAGATGGACTGTCACTATTCTAACTTTTGTTTGAAACTGGTTCATAAAAGTTGGCTTATTTTACTCATGGTTTTTATGTCTGAAATTCTCAGTGGAATAAAAATATAAAAACTATGAAATAGTCCTTTAAAATATATGTAAAATATGTCCTTTAATGAAATATAACTGTATATACACACAGCAGTAAAAGAAACAATAAGCTCAAAATAGAGAAAAACAGAAGAACCCCCAGAAAGATACCATTCGTACACTTATGCAGATAGGAAACATTAGAACTGTGCAAAGCTTTAAAAATAAACAATTTGTCAAATGCTTTAGCCCAAGCAAAATATTAACGCAGATAAAATATATGGTGCAGTGTGGTGAAGAATTATTTTTTTGAATACTTAAACAGTGTTGGTTTTTTTTCTTTGTTATAGTGGACTTGTGCCTCTACACAATGCATGTTCCTATGGACATTATGAAGTTACAGAATTGCTGTTGAAGGTGGATAAGTTAATAATTCTGTAATTATATAAAGACTGTCATTAATACGAAGGGTTTTATTCTGTTTACAAATTATGGGTTGTATTGCATATAAGATAATTTGTATGCCTTTGTGATGTTGATAAAAGAAAATATTTTAGAGACCGTCCTGTTCCGTATTAAAAAAAGGCCGCTTCTTGTTTGAAATAATTCATCACTACATAGAACACTTACAGCTGTCGCCAGTTTTGCTAGATTAATCCCCAAAACACTTTTATTCCAGTCTAATTTTACTAAGTTAAAAATGATTACATTCCTATTCTATTTTTCTTATCTATATTGTAGAACAGATTTATTTATTTAGAAAATTTACATGGCTGCCTAACATAAGTGAATAACTATTAAAAACAAGAATGAATTAAATGGAATATAAAAGTATTTTGCAAGTAACTCACAGCTTCCGAAACACACATTTCTTTAGCAGACATAAAATAGCCCCTGAAGGAAAAGCCAGGTTTTGATGGCCTTTTGCAACCCAGCAAGTCAGGGCTATCCAATTTTTGGGTAGGAGTGGAGAGGAGGTCAAGGGGGCTGTTTCATTGGGCAGGCACCATGACAGCAAAGGCATGTCTCCTGAATTCCCACAAGATGACACTGTTTCATAGAACAGGCACTACGGTACTTGCCCCAAGCCAGTCACCAGGTTTGTTTTATTTCAAGTTGAGAAATAAAGAAAGGACTTTCAAGTGCTATTATACCAAGATTTATTGTAATTGGTCTGTTATACCAATTTTTGTAAACAAATCTCATGTGTTAATTTGTCAATGTCAAGCAGAATACAGGTAATGAAATGATTAAATTATTTCATATATGTTAGATAGAAATTCTAATAATATGATTTCCATCACATGACAGATAATCCAACTTAGTATATTTAAAACTAAAAAAATAATTATAATATTGATGCAACATAAAATGCCTGTTGTCTTTTCCTCCTGTTACATTTGTTCCTTAGCATGGAGCCTGTGTTAATGCAATGGATCTCTGGCAGTTTACTCCATTACATGAAGCCGCTTCCAAGAATCGTGTGGAAGTTTGTTCTCTGTTACTCAGCCATGGTGCGGATCCAACATTAGTCAACTGCCATGGCAAGAGAGCTGTTGATATGGCACCGACACCTGAGCTCAAAGAGAGGCTCACCTGTAAGTATGACTGTGTGCAAGGTGTTATCCTTCTCAGCAAGACTACAGAATTCGTTCTTTTCTACAGTATTAAAAATGATATTCTGTTCTGTTAAAGTAAGGCTGATCTGGTATCTCACCTTCAGTTGATGAATTTTTCATAACATCTGAGAAATTTAAAGGATTTATGCCTACGTATTTTATTTTATTTCATCTTATTTATTAATCTAAATTTATTTATGTGGCCAACCATCTCAGTACTGTGACTCCAGGAGGCTACCAAAAATTTAAAAAATATAATTTAAGAAAAATACATATCAGGACCAACTAAAGCATAGAGTGGCTACCAAAGATATCACATACCAGCAGTATTGGCTCAATTGTTTTCTCAACTCCTATGCCCAAGAAAACAGCCTGGTCTTCAAGACTTTCCTAAAAGTGAGCATAGTCAGGGACCAACCTAACCTTATCTGTTACAGAGCTAAAGTTTTAATTTCTAGCATAATTCCCCGTCACCATTATTGGGAGCAATAAAACTTACAAACAAATGCCTAGGAACTTTGTGGAACTTAAGATGTTTTTGATCCAGCTTTGTGGTGCCACATTGCTCAGTCATTGCTAAAAGGAAGCCTATCACTATGAGTGTTAGCAGTGTTCTGCCTAATGTTTTCAGAAGTGCTGTTGTCTCGGATACCGGAGCTAATATTTGTAGATATCGTAACTAGTAATAATTGAAAACATTAATTTTCCATGAATTTGTCCTTCCATACTTTTCCAGCTGACTCATTTAGGTATTGCTACATATCTGTGTGACAATTTCCATAATTTCCTAAAGCTCCGAGTCAGGTGATATTTCTTTTTGTCAGTCTTGTATATCCTGCTCTTGGTGATCCATTTCTGTTGTTGATTTTTCCACACATTACATAATTGTGTATATTAATGTTATGGCCTTCATATCTTGTTTATAATTTCCATCTTTTCTGGTCTAAAAGCTCCCAAATGAAAAATTTGTTGATAGGATAGTTCCACCATCTCTTTGATTGTCTGCTTCCTCTCCATGTGCTAAACCCTCTCATTTAGCAACCATATTCCAATGATTCGGGCATTAAGCGAAATGATCACTAAGTGATTGAGAGAGAAACACTGTGAAGATCACTAATTGCTGCTGTTTCATTCAGATAAAGTTCTGTTATACAATATCCATTTTTCAGAAAGTGATTTTTAATATCATTTATTACTGTATTTTTATTATTGGACTTATTATTTTTGTGTTTGCAAATGGTTGCTAAACAAAGTAGCCACTAAATGAGGAATGGCTTTATTTAATACTCTGAAAGCTGTTTTTGAAATGTGTCACCTTGAATTATAGATATCATATTTTAAATGTGACCATGGAATAGAAAGACATATTTCTAGTTTTTATTTTCATTTTTTCCTAATGAATCCCCAATGTGGGATTTGCCTTTTTCATAGTTTAGCTGTACATAGTTTAGTATACATTAGCACACTGAATTTTAATTGAGCTGTTTACTACAGTCCCAAGATTCTTTTCTAGATTAGAGGTTCAATCTAACCTCAGTCAGGTTATATGTGAAGATGTTATATTTTTTCTTTCTTTTTAGTATTTGCATACCCTGAGCCAAATTTGCAATTTTAATATCTCCTTTTCTGCTTTAAAATTCTTTGCCATCCATTTGTGTTTTGACTACCTTATTTATTTGGTGTCAAAAGAATTGAAATCACCTTCAGAGACTATCAGAGAAACTGTATCTGCAGTAATGTTATTTTGCACTGAAAATGATTTTGATTAAAACTGCCTTTACCTCTTAAATCATGGATGTTTTTCTGTCTTTCACAAGCATTACTTGAGAGAACATAGTGGGACAGTCCACTAGAGAATTTTTTCCTTTCTACATTATTTTTCTGCACCACTGCTATAAATCTGGTTTTACAACACATATTTATCACCCATACCTATGTTTTTTTCCCCTTCTGCAGATGAATTCAAAGGACATTCCTTATTACAAGCAGCAAGGGAAGCTGATTTAGCCAAAGTCAAGAAAACACTTGCCTTGGAGGTCATTAATTTTAAGCAGCCACAATCTCATGAGACAGCACTGGTGAGATCATGGAGTCACTCTTCTTGCTTTAGCTGTATATACATTTAAGATTTTCTGGTACAATCATACCAATAGTTATACATAGAGTTTCACCTATTAGAAGTTAATGCTTGACCTGCTATTAATACCATATTAAGAAAAAAAATCTGAAGGAAACATCTCTTCCATTAACCCAAAACATTTTTTTTTCTCTTAAATGTATTGTACAGTCCGTTCAATATTTTATGTCTTCTATGAAAGTAATCTGTTAAAATGTAATCACACTATAATTAAGATATTGGAATAGTGTTGAGGAAATTCAAGTGTAAGGCTACCTTTGGCTATGGAACTTCAATGGGCAGTTTGAGACCACTCATCCTCCTTGCACAAACTACTACTATGAGATTTTGTTAAAATTAAGGGAAGCCACCTTGCCAGGAACCTATAGTCATTGGAAGAATAAGTGGGATAAAAACGTAATGTTGTTATGATTAGTGGAAGTAATGGGAGAGAAACCTATCTTTTTACTTATTTTATTAGTTCTTTCATTCAGTGCATGAAAAAAGAAAGGAGCTGAAATGAATATTTTACCTCTCATTCTTTCTCAGTCGCAAATATGGTAAATCCTGATTGAAATCTTGCCCCCTCAGATTAGCTCCTCTCCAGAAAAAATATAAATAAAACCAGTCTATGTAGTAAGTATAAGTCCTATTCTAATTTGTTCATAATGTCTCTGAGGACTGCTAGAAACTTACTGACTAAGTGTATGTGGAGTTTTGGTGGTTGTTCTCTTGTGCGTATTTCAATTTTTGGGTTTTGCTGCTGGTATAGATATCAATGGAAAGATCATAGATCTACTACTTGAGACATGCAAGCCAGGCTGAAATTAACCAAGGATATTTAATAAAGTGCCTGAGAAAGATTTGTTCACATGGCTCATGTGGTACTAATGTTTGAGAAAATAGACAGCTTAGAATAGGGGAGATCACGTAAATTATGCTTTAGTGGTGCCATACTCTTAAATTACATGAACATAATTTTATTTTGTGAATTAATTTATTTACTTATTAAATTTCCATGCTAGCCATCTCACTAATACAGCAACTCCCAGTGGCTTACATTTTATTATATTATATACTACCTTGTATTACAATCTTCTCATTATACAATGCTGCCTCTTTTGCAGCACTGTGCTGTGTCTTCTCTTCACCCTAAACGGAAACAAGTCACTGAATTACTGCTTCGGAAAGGTGCCAATCTCAATGAAAAAAACAAGGAGTATGTTTATTCTTTGAAATTGCAATATTTGCATTTAGATGGATCAGGCAAACTTTCAGAGCTGTTAATCTTATCTCTTTTCCAATCTAGTTTCATGACTCCTTTGCATGTGGCCGCTGAACGAGCACACAATGATGTTATGGAAGTTCTACATAAGCATGGTGCAAAGGTAAATATTGTTCTGTATTTTAAGTAATGCAGTGGATGGGAAGAGTAGTCTTGTGTGTGTTCTCTCATGTGTGATAAACAGCTATGAGTCTGGTCCCGGTGACTGACCCAGATTGGATCCAGTAATATGGATAGCTGTTTCAGGAGTGAATGCTCAGCATTTCGTCTTGTTCCTTACAGAATTTGAATAGATGAACTCTGGAAATATTATATTGTATATTTATCCTGGTCAGATTTATTTGTCATATGTGTTTCTGAAATCTTCTATAAACGTCTAGAGTAATGGGTTTTAGGGGGGAAAAAGGTCTTTAATTTTATTCATCTCTACTTGATACAGAGTTACAGTAATAGAAGTCTGTTTTGACTTAAAAGAATTCAGATAAAACATCATCTTTTATTTTTCTGCTAAATTCATTCATAAAGCATTAGATTTAATAAACAAAATCTTATGATTGTTTTCCTGATGTTGCCATAGCAGTGTTTGATACAGTAATATAGAAAGAGTAATAGTACATCTTTATCATAGATGCTAATCTGCTCCCATTGCTGACATTGTTCTGCTTTCTGTTTTAATCAAGCAGTATGTAAGTAAATGCTAATTAAGTTGTTGGGATCATGACTTTTTTAAAAATGAAATATGTGGCTGTAATTCTCACTGGGCAGGTTATCCATTTCCTTTTAATACATTTTAAGTGACATTCAATAAATTAATCAGTAGTCAATAGTTCAGTAGTTCAAAGTCAGATAGTATATGTCTGCAACTCCTGCCATTCTTCATAACTTGGAAAATATGCAGAAGCTACTGCATTTATATGCCTGTGTAGAGTAAAGTACCCTTAAATCTTAAGACTTGCCCAGCCCTATTTGTCAACAAATGGCTATTTATTCTGTTAGATACTTGGGACAACATATTAGAAAATAATATTTTTATTCAGTTAATGAGTGGATTTTTAGAGAAATGGATCAGTTTATCATATTTATTGATGTATCCTTCAGAGGAATTAAATATCATTGCATTCATTAATTTTGAACCAAGTATAGGCTTGCTAATAATTCTTTCTAATTGAATAATTTAATTTGAGAGTTTTACTTGTCATTAGATATATGGATGCTGTAATTGCATTTATAGTAAGCATGAGGGAAAAACATTTTACAGCATCACCTATTTTATGTGCTCCTAAATTTCTTCAATCTTTTTTGGAAAGCTGACTTACTCAGAAGCCACACTTCTAGTATGTTCAGATTACTATTTGAGATTATATATAAAGTTTGAGTGAGATGCATCAGGATCTAGTGATGATATCTAGCCAACAAGATATTAGAGAACTCAAAGGTCTTGTGATAACTCCTAGTCTGCTATTAAAAGTAATGTGCTTAGCTAAGATTACAATTCTTAGACAGTTTACTATGCATGAGATTATGATAAAGTAAAACTGTTACCTTGGATTATAAATGAAGGAAGGGAATGCACCGTTCAGCAGCGCCCAAGACGTTTGCAGTTCGCATATAAAATAAGTGTATTTGTCTACCCAATATTACAGCTTGTTAGATTTTAATTTCAACAATGCTTTAACTGTGTGTAAGACAGGTGCACTATAATTTAGGCATATATTATACAAGTGCTATTCTCCAGCTTTCTGTTGTAGACATTGTTTTAAGCAGGTTTTATAGGACCATAAAATACTTTGATGTAGACATTTGCAAGTGTACTGGATTTCTAAGCAGCTGTTCTGTTTTTCTATTTTTCTGTGGGGAAGCATTTTAGGAAAGATTCCTTGCACTTATTTAAATGGCAAAATGGTTCTGTAATTGTGCATTCAGGTTGTTAATTATAATGCGTTTCCCAAGTGAGCTTCTTGCTGATTGAATACTATGTCTAGCCACTGAATATTTAACTGATGATAGTGAATTTTTAGTTTATAGTCTCATTAATATAAAAGATCACAAAATTGATTCACGTTGTACTAAGTACAGATATAGCAGAACAAATTCAAATAGTCATAAAATCTAGTAATGAAAATACAACAATATTTTTAAAATTGGAACGATATCATATATTTTAAAAAGCCAGGCAAATTAGAACTTTGCTTAACGCCAAAATGACAGTGTGGTCCAGTCACATGATGCTTCAACCTATGACCATAATTCTGAGCTCTATTATGGCCATAAGTCAAGGACTACCTGTAAAGGAAGAAGTTCACATGCAGACAATATTTTTGCATCCAGACACTGTGTTGCCTGCATGCTTGCTTATTATTGGCTATGGGCAGCAGTAAGTAAAGTTAATGTCACACAAATGAGGAAAGATGGGACTTATTGATGTATAAATATTGGGGTGGAGAGGAGAAATTACTTTACACCTTGATCCCTAGTGAGGACATGTACATTTTTCATCTTAGCAGAGGTTGAGATAACCTAATGCCAATATCACACCCAGGAACCCCAAAACACGGAAAAGTGCTTTTACATATTAGGAAATCTGATTTCATTCTTTTTACACCAATAGGAACTTGAAATTGTGATGTAAGATTTCTAGTATTTTGCCATTGTCGTTTGCTTAACTTTAATAAGGTCACATTAAATTTCTGATGGGAGGTTGCAATATATACAGAGAGTTGTGCATCGCTCTTTTTACCTTGCTCCTTAGATAATTATCAGTTATTTTCTAATATCTTGACTTCAGTATCCAAAAGAAGCTTCCAGCACAACTTCTTGTCATATATCTGAGGAGAAAATACTTGAGAATTTCTCTTTATATACTCTTCTCTAGAAAACAAATAATCTGGAAACTGTTATTCCACTGCTAAAGTGATACAGATGTTGGCAGAACACAATGCTATACTGCATACTGACTCTGTTGCATTGCTGCAGAAAAACATACAGATTGGCCAAGAATTTTGGGACATAAAAGTTAAACACATATTATAGGCGCCAGCTTGGAGAAGACTGCTTTAAATTGTGTATGTTATCATAAGAAAACCAATAGGGCATTACAGACATTTTCATTTAAGACTAATGAATGTGACCATGTTATCCCTCGATCTGTTTTGCTTCTGTTAGTTGGAGTTTTAATTTAATATCATCTTAAGTGCTGAACTAATTTTGAAATAGGCAAAATGCAGAATTAATGCACATATGAACAGAAGTGTCTTTTTAAAAAATTAATTCAAGTTTATGTAGATGAATAGCTTTGATTGGGATATATTCAGCAAGAGGCATAAATTGGTTTTGCGCTAACATAAAATATTTTTATTTTCCACTGTCCATTTCATAGCAGTTGGACAGTGTTCAACAATTACCAGTAATATTGTAATTCAGAGCTCATATTTTGAACATTTTAATATATAGCAAGAATAGTCCTTATTGCTAACAAGAAAAAGCAGAAATTGTTTTTGCTTTGTTTATTTGGATATAGGATGATAGAAAACAATTGTTTCTTTCTTGATTTCTTCTTGTTTTTTCTTTCTTTTTTTCCTAAATGGAAATTTACAGTGGAGAGAATGATAGGTTCTATTGCCTTTAGCAAGAAAATTATTGCCCAATTTTCTATTTTAAAGGCACATAGCTCTAATTTAAATATGCTTGGCTTCCATTTGATTACAAGATATCTGCCTTTTTAGAGATATTATCTCCTTTTTAGAGATAACGTTAATGATTTGTGTTACATTCCTGACAGAGGCAAATAATTCCCCAATTTTTTTTAAAAAAATACATGACTTTTTAAAAAAATACTCTTGATTTTGGGCAAGATTTTGTGCTATTATTGGTCTTTGCTCTGTACCAAAGAAACTTTAATGGAATACGTTTAGAGTAAGAGTCCCTTTAATATTTGGAGGCTTAATGCAGTGCTTGGAACATTTCAGTTTTCATTTCAAATATATGATTTTTCATTTATGAAAAATGAATTCAGTGGTAGAAAAATACAATTTTTGTATTGTAAGAAAACTAATTTGAAATATGAAGATTTCTTTTACTGGTTTATTTTATGACATCCTCCTAATATATAACTGGAGTACTCTGTGTTTAAGTTGTATGCTTTACTATGTTCATAGTTTCGCCCTATACTTTTGTATCTTATACATTGCCTATATTTTGAATGTCATTTTCCTATTATTTTAACATCTTTTTGGGGGATAAAAAACAAACAGATAAAAAGCAATATATTTAGGAAGTTTTAATTAGAAATCTGGTTTCCTGTTTTCTAATTCTGTCAAGTTAAATGGAGTGATGGATGATAAGTAGTTTGTATTTGTAAGTCTTGTGTTCTGTACGCATCCCTGATATATTTTCATGAGTAACTGATTTTGAGCAATCAAAAAGGCTGACCAGCAAAAAATGAATGGCTTTCAGTTGTAATGCTGGAAGAAACCATTGAGAATACCTTGATCTATGAGAAGATTGTGTCATTCAATATCGAATGAAGTAAAAACCAGCTCTTCTCAATGCACTGCTTTGTTACATTGTTATTCTGTTCTGTTACAGTGTTATTCTATTCACTGCTATCATACTATTTAAAAATTTATTAAATGTGTATGTCGCCCATCTAACCACAAGGTAACTCTGGGCAGCTTAAAATATTAGAATGAAACAATATAAAACGTGTATAATCAAAATAAAACACCATAACATACAAATTATCAACTATAGCTAAAAGATGAGGAAGGAGGATGAGTTTGAGGTGAGGGAAGAATCTGTTATTAACCACCTCCAGCATTCTGCTTCACCATTAGAGCCCCAGGCCAACTGGCAGGAGAGTGGGAGCTGACCTGATTCTGGGTGAGAGGTGGGGGCAGGATGTTCCAAAGGCCAGGAGTGACATCAAGAGAAGGCTCTTTTCCTAGACCCCACCAGACGGAATTCCCTGGCAATCCCATTGGAATAAGACAGTTCCTCAAGTAACCTGGATCCATATTTTTTAATATATTTACATTTACATATTATTCATGTTTCCCCTTAGATGAATGCACTGGACACACTTGGACAGACTCCTTTGCACAGGGCTGCTTTGGCAGGTCACTTGCAGACATGTCGCCTCCTGTTGAATTATGGCTCCGACCCCTCCATCATCTCCTTACAAGGTTTCACAGCAGCACAAATGGGCAATGAAGCAGTGCAGCAGATACTGAATGGTAGGTATTTTTGTTGCTTGACGACTGAAGGATAATTTTGGTTTTCAGAAGGAAGTCTGGTTCTAATTTTAGATTTTTTAGATTTACCTTGCTCTGGAGTTCTGCAAAATTATTAGCAATATAAAAGTGCAAAAAAAACCTTTAAAAATATGAGTCAATTGATAGGCTTTAATTTCTCTTTTTGTAAATCTGCTTATGTCCCTCAACTTTTATTAAACAACAAAATAACATTAAAAAATCTGTACAGAAAATGTGCATAACTGTTTCCTACTGCTTGCTATTTTCTGCTAGTGGGACTTAATTTCTCTTTTTCGTGAACCTGCACATGTCTCCCATCATTTATTATTAAATAACAAAATAACAATAAACATCTGGATAGAAAATGTGTGTGTCTGTTTCCTACAGCTTGCTATTTCCAGCTATTGTCCTTTTTAAATGCATGGTTCTGATTATACGATAGAGGGATACAAAAAAATAGACAATCAAACTAACTGTTCTAGTTTTAAGATTATTACAGAGACTGAGCTGAGAATTTTTTTTTAGATCAAGGCCCCCCAGCTCCTAGGCCATGGCCCACTACCGGGCCGTGGGCTATTTGCAGCCAGGCCGTGAGAGTGGCAGGCTGTTGCTCGTGCAGCCTGGTTTCCCTCTTTCCCTTCTCCCAGCCGGACCACCAAGCCGCAAAGGTTGGGGGTGGGGGTTTCTGTTCTAGACCGCATGTTAAGCATGTAGTGATGCATTTAATCATGTTTCTATTTGGAATTAGAGGTCTTGTTGATTACATTTGGATGGTCCTGTTGTGGTTATTATTGCACTGTTTTATCTACCTTAAGAAAAAGGAATTCCTAAGAAAAAGGAAACAGACCACCTATATTACATCTTTCAACAAAATGTATATTCAAGCAACTTTATCAAAAATTGCCTGACCATTCAGCCCACTGCAGCACAGCTGACACAAACTATGAAAAAAGATAAAATTGTTAGATATCAAAGACATTTCAGAAACAACCGACAGACTATTGCAAACACATGGCATCACCGTAGCACAGAAACCAACCAACCATTGCTCTCCAAAACATCTTAAGTAACCCTAAAGGCCTGGTAGCCCAAAAAGGAAAAAAAAGGACATCTACAATATACTACAATATATCTGGGTGGAAGACTAGCAGAACACATCCATGAACACCAACTAGCAGTCAGAAGACACAGCGAAAAGTCCTTAATCTCACAACACATGGTCAGATTCAACCATAGTTTCAATAGAGAAATCGTAAGCAACTAGACCAAATTAAATCTAAAATGCTAGAGAATTCCTGGATGTTTGACATTGAGACAAATTGGCCATCAAAAGGCATATATCGGTAAACCACATTTACAGATCATTCAAAAGGGACAATAAAAAGCTAAGAAGGAAACAAAAAAGACCAGAACGCATCTAACACCAGACAAACAATCAAGCAGTAAACAGTACCCTAATTAAGGAACTACCAAGGAGAAAATCACATCTGCACTAACACTGGCAGGCCAAACTACAGGGAGCAAAACCCCCACTCACTAGCACTGAAGATGTTACCTAGTTAGATAATGAAACATCTGCAAGTAAACAACCTTTCTCAGCACTACAGTTCAACCCTGAGCTACGTATGTTCCCTTCTGTTGGAACCAGTAAAAATTCAAAGTAAAAGTGATTTAGCTTAATTGGGATGAAAGAAGTGAATGAATTTGATTGCTTGTTGTCACCAAGGGGTCAGGATAGGGTTACGGTTTTTACTCTTTCTATATTGGGGTTTTATTTTTTGGAAGCCTCCTAGAGTCACTGAAAGTGAATGGGCAACCATGTAAATTTTCTGAATAAAATAACTGTTTTCTTCCATGTCTGATTCAAGGTGCTCATTTTAACTTTTAAAATCCTTCATGTGACATGAGACTGGACTGTCTGAGGGACTGCCTCTCCCTGGTTATATCAGCCGGCCACATTAGATCTGACAGAGAGGCATACTGTAGATACCATCAACTATGAACCTGCATTTGGTGCGTCCCAGGAGATGTGCTTTCTGCGATGTGACACCTGCCTTATGGAACATTCTTTGTCCTGAAATTAGATTAGCTCCATCCATTTTGACATACCAGAAGGCCTTCAACATCTGGTTATGTTAACAACCTGTGGGTCCTGAGGAACTACAGACATGCTTAGATGCTGAGCTGGTCCTTCTTATCTTCCCTTTGCCTAGGATTTATGAATATGCCTTTTATAATATTTACTTTTTAAAATTATTTGTATATTTGTTTTTTACATGTTGTTTTACCCATTTGTTATACATCGAGTAGAGTCACCTTGGGTAAAATGGGTGACTGTTTAATTAGATAAATAAAATAGCAGGAAGAGTATTTTAGAGTTTTGAAAGTATAATTGTGCTATTTCAAAGCATAAAACTGAACGAGTGCTAAAAATTTTGAAAAAAGTTATTACAAAGTCATAATTGCTGTGAGAATGTTGAAAATTGATAAATTGTAATTATAGATATTAATTACAACTGGAGAAATACTAAAATATGAATGAGCTTGTCTTATAAAGAGACTGGGATATTACTATGCGTATGTGAAGAATGTGTCTGTGTCTGACAATTAGAAGAATGTGATTCTTGTTTCACTATACAGACGAAAAAGTGTGAATGCAAAAACTACAGGAGATTAGTTTATGTTTGTCTGGGAAGTATTTGGTAGAGTGCTGATTGCAAGAGGTGCTAATGAATAAAAATTGGGACGTGCAATGTGTAAATCTCCAATTACACATTTTCCTACAAGTATAGTACAATGATGCTGTTGTAAACCAGATTTAATTACATTTCCTTCTTTTTTTCAAGTGTCATGCCCTTCATTTCTTAAGTTGCTGTTGTCCATCTGAAAAGGAATGGCATGGTTGGTGCATATATATGCATATAGAGTTAAGAGTTTTAAGTATTAGTATGTTCGCACTATTAAGTCCCTTAATTATACTTACTTTGATCTACAATATTGGGTCTGATGCCAAGTTCATGAATTTATGCATGGGATGAGATTTGAACTGTAAAGGTTCATATTTGTAGCTCAGTTATAATCACAATGCTAGAAAGAATATGCTGTTATCTGAGCGTTAATAATAGTTTCTAACGTGAATATGTCCTTTGAAGCCACGATGTTTACTGTTTTTTTTTCTTCATCTTTAAATAGAAAATACTCCAGTACATACTTCTGATGTAGATTATAGACTGTTGGAAGCATCTAAAGCTGGAGATTTAGAAACTGTAAAGGTATGTTGGAATTTAAAGATTATAAGAAATTTAAGATAAACATGGCCATTTTAAATACAAGGAAAAAAATTTTTACGATGATAGTCTGCAGCGGCCATTGGATTTACATGCTTCTGCCCTACAATTTCTAGGTTAATAATTTTTTTTTTCATTAACACTAATTAGTATTGCATTCCTGCCTGATACCTTGATTAGTCTTAATTGTGCTTAACTGTTAGTTTAAGTTAGGTTTTTTAAAACAGAAATAATTAAATTAACCACAATGCATCACCTTGGAATAAAATGATAAACCATAATTAATGAAAACAGGAAAATCAAGCTTACAGGAGAGAATAATATTTTGTGCTAAAGCAGCCTTTGAAATTAAATATATATGTAGTAGTTAATATTGTGAAAAGTAATACTGGGTTTGAAGCTTTCCTAACTGAAAAATGTCCTACTCTTGAATAAATGCTATTTAATTGAAACTGAAATAGAACCAGAAAACATTTATTTTTAGCAAATTAAATTTAGCAGCAGTTCTTTTTAATGTAATAAAATATAGAATATTACACATTATTCTTTTTAATCAGATCCATAGCTGTATAGAAATAGCTTTAGCCTTATTTCACCATTCAGGACAATTCTATACCTCCCTGCTGCTCTCGGATACCAATTCTGCTACAACATACAATGTTGCCAGATTCTGTGCAGCAGCACTTAAAATATGCCAGAAGATGAAATATGCCCCAAATCAGTTTTATTATAGTGTGTTTTGTATTCGATTTGTGACATTATTTGTTTAGATAGATTTTATATTATTTGTTTAAATAGATTTAGTTTGCCATGTTTTTATGTCCATGCATTGCTTTTAACCCTCCTGTTGGGTCATTAACTGAACTACAGATTTTAAATAGTTTCCTATAAAACTCCAAATGATTATTTTTTCTTAGTCAAAATAAAAAATGACATGTTGATGGATTTCCACTTCTTTGCATTACTTTGTGTTAAATTCAAAAGTGCTATATTAGCTTCTCGTTATTGGATTTTTTATTTATTTCTGGAAAATAACCTGTATGGAATCTTAATTATTTTATTGTAAGATAACTTGCACCCAGAAACTTAGTTATTTTTTTATATTGTCCAGAGGTCTTTATTATTCTTGCTATAATGTCTTGTGGTGTGGAAGATTATTTGAAATGTCTGTGGTGAATTCTACTGTAGATGTTTTTCTTTCTCATTTTTACATAGCAACTTTGCAGTCCTCAGAATGTGAATTGTAGAGACTTGGAGGGACGTCATTCAACCCCGTTGCACTTTGCTGCAGGTTATAATCGAGTTTCAGTAGTTGAATACTTGCTTCATCATGGAGCAGATGTACATGCAAAGGATAAAGGGTAATTGAGACCATGCAATTTACTGTTTTATGTATGGGTAGAATGAACTCTTTCTCATCTTTGGAAAGCTTCCTTGGTCCACCTCACCTTGTTAAATACATTATTTTCTTCCCTAGAGAGACAAATCAATTACAGTTTGGTATACTAGTTCCAGCAATGTCTGCTCATTAAAAACTTGGTCAAATGTAAGCAAATGATCAAGATATCTAATCTGACAGAGCCAGTATCTAGCCTAGTTAAGGCAGCCAGCTAGAACCCAGAAGATTATGAATTCTAGTCCCACCTTAGGTATGAAAGTTGGGCTGGTGATTTTGGACCAGTCACACAAACTCAGCCCAGCTCACTTCATAGGATTGTTGTTATAGGGAAAATAGGATGAGGAAGAAGTATTAGGTGTCTTCATCATCTTGAATTATTTATAAAATTTGTAAAGGTGGGACAAAAAATAAATAATAAAATTTACCATCTGTGCTGTGGTGCAATTTCCCTTTCATCCTGGACTATCCGTAGATATTTTTAAAACATTTTATAAGACCTACATTCTATGTCTTCCTGGCACAAATTCATGCTCTTCCCACTAAGGTAACAACTGGCAGATATACTGGCCTTCCGGTGCTTGCTTCCTAGTGCATTTAGGTGCAGTTTAAAGGCTTCTTCCTCTATTGTGCTTTTTTTTAAAAAAAATAGCCAAAATAGAAAAACAGTGGATTAAATTCACATCTGTTTAATCTAGTTCAGTATTAATGTGTGCAGAAACTGAGATTGCTGTCCCTCCACCTTGGTCATTTCAGCTTTATCCTTGCAGTGGTATTATTAGATTATTGCCACATTTCTCACAGTTATGAAAGTTGATTCTTCTGTCCTGTAAAGTGAGCTCCTGGATGTAGACAGTTTATAACCTCAGTTAAAATAACCTGACTAAAATAGAAAAGCAAGATGGCAGTTATTTTGAAGAATAACTATATTTTTTTGCTTTTAGATCTTGATAAATACTCTTTTTTTTTTAACTTATCAGTGGATTAGTACCTCTACATAACGCTTGTTCATATGGACACTATGAAGTTGCAGAGTTATTAGTGCGACATGGGGCTTCTGTCAACGTTGCTGATTTATGGAAGTTTACACCGCTACATGAAGCAGCAGCAAAGGGAAAATATGAAATCTGCAAGCTTCTTCTCAAAGTATGTACTTTAAATTTATTCCCCCCCCCCCCAAAGAGTCTTTGTTTACTTCAGACTATGACGCATAATAACACATGCAACAAATCTGTGTAATTTTCTTCAGAATAGAATTCTTCTTAGGATAATAATAAACAGTTCTATTGTTTTTTAAGGAAGGCATTGTACTCTAAGTTTAGATTGCAGGGTAACTACAAATTGAAATATCTCTGCAAAGGAATTGTTTGCATGTGCTCTGAGCAGTACAGTCAATCATCTGCATAATGCTGGTTTGTAATCTGCTACAAAAATATTAGTAACAATTAGGATACAATGCTGCCAGTAAATTTTTCAGGTTGGAGAGACAGGGGAGCAAAGCTAGATTCAGTTTGCCATTGCTTCCCCAGAAATCCATAAAATTGCTTTTTTCTAAATGCATTGATTTCTCACACTGTCAATAATAGTGTTGTCATGAACACAACCAGATTTATTGTCAGTTTCTATCTTTTTCACTAACAATTTACTTTAGCATTTCATTTTTCCCACAAAATGTTTCAAAAGGTTGTTTTATAAGAGATTTCTGCCACATGATACTTTAGACTAGAGATCAAAAGTCAAGAGCATTTATGGTTGTCATAAAGGCTTTCTTGATTTGCCAAAAAGATTTTTAGAGAAAGCTGTTACGAGAATTATTCTTAACATAGGATGTTAAATTTGATGAATTCTGGGCCTGATAATTAAATGTGGTCTGTTATTTTTTCACACATTTATTCAAATACAGTCAAAAATATATTTTGTATGTTATTTCATGTACACTTAGAACTTTTAAATATTTTCTTTAAATCCTGAAAAAAAGGATATTTTTCAACTGCTTATACAGAACCACGCAAAAAAGTTAAATGTTATAACTGATTGCCATAATATGAGTTACCAGAACTTGATGTCATGGCATTGGGAAGTAGTTCTGTGATATTAGAGTATCAACCAAAAATAAATATTCGGGAACACACGCGCATAGCTTCATTTTATACTTTAAATCTCCTGTCTCTAAAGGAACCAATTATATTCATGAAACATTTATTTGGAAATCCTTGGACATTCTTACTCAAAAGCATTTCTCAGAGGCGGAACACTAGTTAGGTCAACAACCAAACCGCCACCTAGCGGCCATCCTAGAAACGCAAGGGTCCTAAGAAAGAGGATTAAAAAGAATTGCCCGTGTGGTGATACTGAGACCGGAGAGTCGATGGCTGGAGACTCCAAACCTTCTCTTCTTTGGACTTTATCTCTCAGTCGTGCGGCCTGCTTTGGAGTAGTGGACTAAATAGTTCCTGTGGCCACCAGGGGCAATCAAAGCAATAGCCTTTGACTGGGATCGAAGTAAAAAAAATCATACCTTTGTTTTCCTTACCCTGAAACAACCCTCTGCAACACACAAACATGTGTTTATGCCTAGCTCTTCAAAGAAGCGCTGAGTAGTTTGGAGTAATTTGAGCATACATGAATTCTAGAGTCATCGTGTAACTCTACATTAATTGGACTAAAACTCTTCTGCCCTTTAGAAATTACAGGTAGTCCTCCACTTATGACAATTGAGACCAGAATTTCTGCTGCTAAGCAAGGTGGTTGTTAAGTGAGTCATGCACAGCTTTATTATCTTTTTGCCACGGTTAAGCAAATTACTAAACCATGATTTGCTTAAATAATAATTAAATAATTAAGTTGTTACGTGAACCATGCAGTCATTGAACGGATCTGGCTTCCCCCGTTGGCTGTCACTCAGAAGCTGGTTGGGAAGGTGGCAAATGGCAATCACGTGACCCTGCAACACTGCAACCATCATAAATACATGCCTGTTGCCAAGCTCCTGAATTTTGATCGTGATTGTGGGGATGCTGTGACAGTTGTAAGCATGAGGAATGGTTGCAAGCCATCTTTGTCAGTGTCATTGTAATTTTGAACAGGCACTAAATGATTATAAGTTGAGGACTACCTATAATTGCCTGCAGAGATAATGAATTGTGGGGCACATTTTCAAATAAAGATACGGTTCTCAGCATATTATTGCCCTTTGGAGAATGAATCAGAAGAGTGTGAAATGAAAACTGCTTAAAGTTAGATATTAGTTATAGCATGGTATTTGTTTATGCCTTCTTTTAAATTTGGAAAATATATTCTTAAAGTCTTGTTTGCTTGTACTGTTTTTAAAGCACCTTGATAGGCCTATATAACACTAAAACATAAATGGCGTGGGTACTATGTTTGGTGGCATGGAGGATAAAGTTTTCAGCTGTAAAACAGTAGAAATGTTGCTTGCAGCATGGAGCAGATCCAACCAAAAAGAACAGAGATGGCAACACCCCTCTGGACTTGGTGAAAGAGGGAGATACTGATATCCAGGACCTGCTGCGAGGGGACGCTGCCCTGCTGGATGCTGCTAAAAAGGGCTGCCTGGCACGAGTTCAGAAATTATGCTCTCCAGAAAACATCAATTGCCGGGATACCCAGGGCCGAAACTCCACCCCATTACATCTTGCTGGTAAGTGAGCAATTGGGTTAATTTATTCATAGGAAATCCTCCTTGGAACAGATTTAAGTACTTTTAAAAGTACATGTCTTTTTAACAATTTCTTACAGTATTTGATTCCTTCATTGCTGAGTTTTCATTCATGTGGTTGTTGTTTTTTTACACATAGCTGGTTATAATAATTTGGAAGTTGCTGAGTATCTTCTAGAACACGGTGCTGATGTTAACGCTCAAGACAAGGGAGGATTAATTCCACTACATAATGCGGCATCCTATGGGGTAAGCATTAATTAATAATCTCAGTGTAGTCATGACATCCAGCTTGCATTATACTAAAAAGTATGAAACAAGTAGAAGAAACCAGAGCAACCAAAAGGGAATAACAGCATAAAATTGGTTTTATTTCAGTCTTCTACAAAATGTTGCTGAAATATACACAAGGGGAATTGTAAGATTTGTACCAATTGATGAGAATATTTGTAACTCAGGGTTGAATTGAAGTCATTGGCTCTCTCCGATCTCAGTTGTTTTCTTGCAGACATTTCATTACCCAACTAGGTTACAGGACAGACCAGTTGTATGTAAACAAAGAACAAACCCCATTCTCTTCTAGCACTGATGATTTAACTTAATTAGATAATGAAACTTCTTCAAGAAAACAACCAAGTTCAGAGAGCACCAAGGACCCCAGTGTAAGATCTGTCTTTCTGTTTGTTAAAAAACAAACAAATAATTGTTTTAAATAGTAATGTGAATATCATGTTATCTCTTGGTAAATATTTCTCTATTAGGAAGGTGAAAACTAAGACTAGATTAAATGATATATGATAAATGATCAAAAGTCCTGTTTTCTATTTTCTGCCTTAGTTGTAATTGGTGTTAGCTTTTTTCAGTATTTGCATAGAAAAATAAAAACGACACATAAATGTCCCATATTAAAGAAGTTTAGATCGTTGAGGAACTGAAAGTTGTATATTTTACATACTGGTTAACTAGTGTGCTTTTTGCTCATAGATCTCTTTGTATGGAACTATCTAATTATATCATTTATTATGTTTGCAGTACTGCATACATCCAGCTCTGTCATAGATTAGAATGTATAACAAATCTTTTAACAGTGTTTGCTTTTCTCTTTTTAAATTGGGAATTCTTCCTATTATTTTTTTTTCATTTTTCCTCAGCATGTGGATATAGCAGCTCTACTGATTAAGTATAACACCTGTGTAAATGCTACAGATAAATGGGCATTTACGCCATTGCATGAAGCAGCACAAAAAGGAAGGACACAACTCTGTGCTCTACTTCTAGCTCATGGAGCAGATCCAACAATGAAGAATCAAGAAGGCCAAACTCCTTTGGATCTTGCCACAGTAAGTTTAAAAAATAATGACATTTATTTCAGTATTTATTTTTATTTATTTATTTATTTTTACATTTATATACCGCCCCATTCCGAAGACTCGGGGCGGTTTACAGCTTATAAGCAATACTCAGCTGACTACAGTGGTAGCCATTTATTTCCTTCATTGACCACATTTATTTAGTGAAATATATCAGTAAACGTATGGAAATGGATTTGACCTGAATCTGTTTCTTTAAAATTTTTGAGGAGCTAAGATTGTTTGTATAGTGTGCTCCATTATAATCCAATGAGCAATACAGAACACCGCACAATTTATTATACCACATTGGTTCAATATATATTGGATGTTTGGTAAGGCAGGATAAGAAAATATTTTTGGTTTCTGCAGTTTGAATGCCTGATTTTTGAATCCACTGCTTCATTCAGACAACTTAAAGTGTGTAATGTGGTTGCAATTACTATTTAACAAATTGCTTTATTCCTTTCATTTTTTATTGCTTGAACTTTATCTGTAACTTCCAAAACAGGGTGTTTTTTTGAAATGCTTCGCATATGTGAACACCTAAAATTTTTATGTAGAGTACATAAAAGAGAACTGTCTGAGGGTAAACTATTTTGTAATATTTCAAAGCGTTGTGGGAAGTAAATGTCTTTCAAACTCTATTTTACTACTTCCAGAAACAGGAATTGTTCCGAAGATTGATGACTTGAATATTTGCAAATATTCAAATATTCTTTGAATGTTTCCTTTTGAATATAGAGATAGTTATCTTGTTTGAACTATTTCTTTAATAACGATTGGTTTTGGTTTTATTTTTTAAAACATCTTTTTATTTCCAGGCTGATGATATCAGAGCCCTACTTATTGATGCAATGCCTCCTGAAGCCTTGCCAACATGCTTTAAACCTCAGGCCACTGTTGTTAGCGCCTCTATCATTTCGCCAGCATCCACTCCATCTTGCTTGTCCGCTGCCAGCAGTATAGATAACCTTGCAGGACCTTTGGCTGAAATTGCAGTGGCAGGCGCATCTAATGCTGGAGATGGAGCAACGGGAACAGAGAGGAAAGAAGGAGAAGGTACTCTTCCTGATTATAGGAAATTGCCAAAGTCAGTCCTAAATATGCATAATGGGAAATCATCTCTAATCCTAATTTTTGAGGAAATAGGTCTAAGGTCCTTATTTAGATCATGATTTTTGAAGCTTTGTTGGAGGGGGAGAAACCTTATTGCTTGAAGAATTAGATAAAAAAGATTTTCCCTTTGGAATAACTATTTTTCCAGATTTTGTCTTTTAAAATTTGGAACTTTAAATTAGTGAACTTATAGAGATAGTTAGTCTTTGTATAAATTTGATTGATGTAAGGCATATATAAAACTATAGTCAAAATTGTAAAAACTGTAGGATGACGGATGTTGTGAGGGAGAAATATCTTTTGGTGTTTGTTGTACTACCAACCAGCATGAGTAAGTTACTCATTAAGTTATATAACATTAGAGAAGGAGGAGGGGGATAGAGCAGAGAAAATGGCATGTGCAGATGGTAGCTTTATCTGCCACATGTAGCTCTTAACGCTCACCAAAAGAGATTTTATTAATAAAAAAGCCCATACGTTTTGGCTCTATGTCTCCTGTTTATTCTTTATATTTTTTTTCTAATAAAGATTTGCTTTCTTGTAGAAGATTCAATAAGAGAAAGTATTTCAGACTGAAAAGTTAAAGGACTAAGGATTTAAATGGAAGCTTGGTGGATAGTTTGTATTGATGATTTACATGAAGGATATTTTTTGTTGTAGTTGTTGGTCTTGACATGAATATCAGCCAGTTCTTGAAAAGCTTGGGTCTGGAGCATCTCCGGGATATATTTGAAACAGAACAGGTAAAAATGATCCTAAGCTAGTGTTGCATTTATTCTTCTATTTCAGTTCAAAAATGTGCATGAAATGGAAAGATATGATGGCTAGCATCCCAAAAATCTCATAGCTAAGTTTTCTCTGAGAGAGAGATTTGGTTTTTTGTTTTTAAAGCAATCACCTGACATACTTGATGGTAAATTGACTTTCAAATAAAGCCGATGGTAATAGGATATGAACCCTGCTTTTCTAGAGATGAATTTAAAAAGAGCTACTGAGAAGTTATCTGGAATCAGCTATTTGATTAAATTCAGTTTTGCTTACGATGACAAAGCAATTCAAGTAATACCTTAATCAGTTTATTTCTTCTTCAGCTTTTTAAAAAATCCAGGTATCAACATCTTGTATTGTATAACATTAGGTCTACTTTGTTTCTTCTCATTTCAATTAATGTGCAAATAATTTGCCTAAGTTCTATCTTAAAAACAAAAAAAGGAATAAATCTAGGTGCTTTTGTTGTTTACCTAGCATTTTTCCATCCATTGTTTCAGCAAAGGGAGTTCAATTTACATTTTTTAAACCCAAAACAAACAGTTGCACTGAAAGTTGAAGAGTGAGAGAAATGCTTGGTGCTTGCTACCAGTTATTCTTCTCCTGTCTCCAGCTGCTCCCAGTACAATTTATCTGATCAGCCAACTGGGCCCTTAATCTTCCTAGACTGCATTCCCCATCCCCACTTAAAATATATTGATGCTGTCTTTCCTAGGTTCAAGGTGACTAATGAAAAATGCTACTTTTTCCTTCTGTCTGTGCTGTTCAGATTACCTTGGATGTACTAGCAGACATGGGCCATGAGGAACTGAAAGAAATTGGCATCAATGCCTATGGGCATCGTCATAAGTTAATAAAAGGTGTAGAGAGGCTTCTAGGCGGGCAACAGGGTAAGTCTGTTAACCTACTAAAAATCAATCTGAGATTCAGCTAAGAAGTAAAGTCTCCTTTCATAAGTTACAGAGATCTTTCAGGAGAGGTCTTAGTTTGGGGAAAACAGTAAGGGCGAACAAAAACAAAATCAAAACATTGATAAATAAAATTAAATGAGAACTCTTTATTTGTATATTCAGAATCATTTTCCATTTTCCGCTATCCCATATGTAATATTCACAGTTGTGTGATGGTTCCACATTTGGTCAGCCTCTCCCATGTAATGTATGTATTGTAGCTCTTGTCACTCTCCAGATTCAGGGACGTTGTTTTGGTCTTTCAAGTTTAAGGAATTGCCATCCTGTTCTTTTTTTCTTTTTCTTTTGAAATTATAATGAAAGAGTATATTTGCTGAGTACTCCAGAATCTTAGCTGTTGTCTAATCTCTGTGGGCAAAGAGATTGCAAACCTTAGAAAATAATTAATTTAACTTACCTTTTAAAATCCAGAGATTTTTAAATGATGGCAGTGGACAGTATCCATCAGTCCTAGTTTTATAGTTGGTTCTTCTTGATGAATGTGTGAATAAAAGTTTAATATATTTTCCTTTTCAGGCACCAATCCTTATCTGACTTTTCACTGTGTCAGCCAAGGAACAATTCTTATAGATCTTGCTCCTGATGATAAGGAATACCAATCTGTAGAAGAAGAGGTAAAAAAAAATCAATTTTAAAAACGCTTAAGATAGGTCTTTGAATATAACACAGTTGTTTCCTTGTTTACAAATATTTCTGTACTATGCAGCACCCAGGTAGTCAAGTAATTCTAGATAACATAGTGGAATTTTGTACATATGAAATCTACCTTGCAGGAAACATGAAAACTCCTTAATTTCACAAAACATGGACAGGCTTAAGCTTGTTTCAGAGGTAGGAAACTGTGAGCATCCTAAAACAAGCTAAATCCAAAAAATGCTGAGGAATTCCTTGAGGCTTGACATTCAAACAAATCAGCTATCAAAAGGCACATAGAGGTAAACCACATTTACATACCATTCAGTAGAGACAAAAGAAAGCTAAAAAGGAAACAAAAGCAGAATATCTTACCAGCAATCAACATCCTGATAAACAGAGATTAACACTAGACAAACAATCAAGCAGGAAACAGCAGCATAACCAAGGAACTACCAAGAAGAAAGCAACACCTCACCAACATTGACAGGGCAAGCTACTATATTTATTTATTTACTAGATTGATATGATACCCTTCTTGGTGTTACAGCAACTCTGGGTGGCTTACAGGATAATAAAAAGTGAAAAAAGCAGTACAAAACACTTAAAATTAGAAAGATTAAATAAGAAACAAAAATCAAGAGGATAGATGACGTGAAGATTGAGATCTTTTCTCTACCCAGCAGCTACTGTCAGCCTAGAACACCCCTATAAAACCCCCACTCCCTTCTAGCATTGGAGATCTAATTGGGTAACTACGGTAAATGTCTGCAAGCAAACAACCAAGGTCAAAGAGCACCATGACTCCACAGTTGACTCCTGAGCTAGAGATATTCTCTCTTGTTGGTAGCATAGTCCAGGATATACAAAGAATGGAAACGTAAGGGTGGACGTTCGTCACATCTTTGAGTCACTTTTATATTAGAAGAACATTCTCTTTTCACATATGAATATGTATATTTTTGCTTACATGTGTTCTTTGCATATTGCTAGAAAGAATACAGCATTGTGGTTTATTTCAAGTCCTCTGCTTAAAAAGGCTTTGCAGCATGAAAAGTTTAGAATTTTATGGAAGTGTTACTTTTCCTCAGACTGAAGAGATCTTACATGCCTCTTTCTACTTCCTGTACTTAAGAAGAAACCCCTATTAAGGATAGTTTGCATTCAGGATTTAATGCAATAGGTATCTCTAAATGTCTACTGAAAGCAGAAGGAGAAACCGGAAATTTCAGAAGTAGCAGACAGGGAATTTTTCCTTACATCTAGTCTCAAACCCGCTGACCTGGTGATAGTTCTGTTTAGAAGGACTTTATCCTGTGTAATTTGCTTTTTTTTCAAATTCTTTCTATGCTTATAATACATTACGTGCAGATAGAGTCTTGCGAGTTGACCAGGTGTAGAAATAATTCAGGAATGAAGACTTGCTATTGCCGAGAGAGACCAAAATTGCATTGCTAGTCTCATATGTCCCAAAGTTTGAAAGAGTCTCTTTATGAGTCAGAAGGTGGCACCACCCAGCTGATGTCCTCTGCACTTGTAAGCTAAGCGAAGTCAGCCCAGGCTAGCTGATACTTGGATGGGAGACTTTCAGGGAATATTAGGACATAAGCTAAATATGGAGGTGAAGAAATGTAACAGAAATAGCGCAAACCTCTTTCTTATTGTAATCAAGAAACATTGGATTTATACAGAGCTGTGCTGAATTGGAGCTTGCAAAGCAGCCTCTTGCCAAAAAAAAAAGTTTGATAAAAATTTACATTGCAACCACAAATGGTTGTGGCAAGGTGTAGAAATGGGCATATGGAAAGGATTTGCAGGGGTGAAAGAGCCTAAGGCAGCTCCCACAACTGTTAGATCCCAAAGGGATGTGAGCATTTGAGGAATACCCTAGAGAGGTTGGGCTGATGCACTGTTGCCTAGCAGCATCAATCACTCTTATCTCTCTTGATGACGTGGTTCCAGATAAACAGCAGGAAAGAGAAAGCAAGCCAAAAGGGAAGGCTTTGTTTTTCTAGACCACTACCAAGTGAAGACACCTTCTGTCTACTCCCTTCCCACTTTCCTCCCCACCATCATTAATTTATTGGCAGCCCATCTATACTTGTCCATGACCTCAATAAACAAAATTGAAATTGATTATTGGCAGCATGCACCTAGATTTATCCAACTAAATAAGGTTTTACATTTACTGACTCTACCATTTGATTGTTTAACAGATGCAGAGCACTATTAGGGAACATAGAGATGGTGGTAATGCTGGGGGAATCTTCAACAGATATAATGTCATTAGGGTAAGTTTCAATGGCTTTATATGCCTAGCTCAAAAATTATTGATGGAAACATCAAATCAGTTGTTCCAGCAGAAGGAAATAGCAATGATACCGTGTTCAGCTTCTTGATTTTGAAGCTCTTTTGACTGTCATCTAGGGTGAGCAAAGCACTTGAAAGTATGTTAGTAATGGCCTTTTTGCTGAAAATGAATAAAAATGAACTGGTGACTTCTGGATTTACCAATGTAAAAGGGCTGTATGGAGAGAAGGGAAACTACATTATGTAATTTTGAAGAGGGGAAATGGTATTAAGTATATCTACAACTGCTGTAAAGAAAATTGGAAATCACTTTAAGTGTTCTTTATCCTTTCTCTTTTTCCTTGCTCTCAGGTTGTTTTCAATACCTTTTTCTTTATCTTTCTTTTTTCTTACTTCTATATTTTTTTCGTGTTTATCTTTTAACTTTGTAAAAAAAATCTTTAATAAAAATTATATATATATAAAAATACAAGTGCCTTAGTGCAAGCAAAGCAAGTCTCTTTGAAGCACCAAAGCCAGTTCACCCTTTGCATGTTTGTGCAGCTGCCGCAAAGGCTGTTCTCACATGTCAGCATGTGCATGCACAGATCATACTTCTGTGGAGCCGAGCAGCCAGGCAAAGAGGCTAGAGGCACCTTTTGCAACAACTGCACCAGCCCTTGGAAAGCTAAGTTCACTCTTGGAGGACAGCTGCTTTGTTTATACTAACATCCACCACTGCTTGGAAGATTGAACATTTCAAACACTTTTCATCTCCCTGGTGGCTTTAAAATATTAAATATTACATTATTATTTTATACAGTAAATATAATATTCATATGTACATACATAATGTAGAACTTTTATTACATTTTATATTGTCTTTAACTGATCAAAATTTTAAAAAAGGATAGGTGTATGGGGATTTCTTTACTTATCTGCAAGGCTATCAAATTGCTAGTTCAGGTTCTCCCTCATTTTTATTTCATTTATTTTTATTTTACTTATTTCATGTGGTTCCATAGATTTAGAATTAGGAGTGCTTTTTACATTTGATTCTTTCAAAAGGGCAGCTGCAGTAATGTTCCATTTCCCTACTTATGAAAAATTCTGCTCTATTGTTTTGAGATGGCAAAAATATGTGCCGTTTTAGTCAAGAACAAATATATTTTACTCCTAGTGAGTAAGTGATTTATCCAAATTGTGGAGTTCTTAGTGCTCTTGAGTTTGTTATTTGCTTGTAGACATTTTGTTACCAGATTAGGTAACATCTTCAGTGTTAGAAGGGAGTGGGGCTTGCTCTCTCTTCTAGCACTGAAGATGTTACCTAGTCTTGTAATGAAACATCTGCAAGCAAACAATCAAGCTCAGAGAGTACCAAGGACTCCATCATTCAACCCTGAGCTACATATATTATTTTCTGTTTATTCTCCTCTGTTTATCCCAATTATATTCATGCAGTTAATAATCTGCTAATTTGAACTTTCTAGGGAAGGATAAGCATTATATACTAGATTTGTTAAGAATAAAGTAAAGATATGGTGCATAAAGTTTTAAAAAGAGAAACAAATTGGGGTGATATGATGTTCTGTGGTAAGTATGAATCTTAAGTAGTTAAATCATGTCCATTTCATAGTTCAGAGAAAAATTGAGCAATTTGAGGTTGCCTGAGATGTATGAACTTATGTTTGTAAGGTATATTTCTGAGCCTTACTAACAGAAGACAAAGCTGTCAAAAAAGGAGCAAATTAAATTAGCCTTTAACTATTCTGGTCATCATTACTAAAACTTAAGTTTTTAAAAACCACAGAAACCATTTTAAAAAGATGCAGCTTATGTAGAGCCATACTGGCTCAGCATTTTGTAATTTGGTCTTAATTTTTTAAAATTCCTCCATAGATTCAAAAGGTTGTGAATAAAAAGCTAAGAGAGAGATTTTGTCATCGTCAGAAAGAAGTCTCAGAAGAAAATCATAACCATCACAATGAACGCATGTTGTTTCATGGTACGTAAGGTGGCCCTTTAAAAATGTGTAGTTGCAGTATAATAAAACTGGTTAAATGTACATAAGTTGTACTTTGGTTTATTTACCATTCTGCTGTTTAATTGATTCTGGACTCGGCTCCAAGAAGCCAAAATGGACCCCTGGCTGATTTTTCATCCCTTTTCAGTAAAGATATGCTACTCCATCTCCTATAAGGCTCTAGAGTATTTTCCAGCTCCCAGAAGAAATGGAGAGGAGTTCATAAATGAAAAGGAAGGAGAAAAGACTTGCTATGAAAGCAGTATTTCATTGTGGAGGCAATTCTATCAGGACCACTGTTTTGTCTGGGTTTTTTTAATCCAATCTCCTGAAATGTGATGGAGATGCAGGTCAGGAAAAGAACAAGAGAGGCATGCCAGGCAATTCATCCTTCTCTACAGATAGAAAAAGGAATCTACCACTCATTCAGAGAATCTTTAAGCATATGTTGCTTAGCAATAAAAAATGAATACATTCATAGATGCTAACCAGTGCTGCAATTGCTTCCTATTAGGAAAAAAAACCCCACCACATGTCACAGCTGCTCTCTTTACTTTGTGCAAGGAATTGAACAAAGATTCTCTCTTTTCAGAGAAACCCAGCCCAACAACTTCTCCAGTATACATAATATTAACACATGTCACTAAGTACCGGTGTCATCTCAACCCTTACATTGTTAGGTTTTTCTGTTTATTGGAAAAGATTATGAGTGGGAGGTATGACATTTTCCTAAATATATGGAAATCCTTTTCTTGAAAATTCGTTGAATCTTCAGAAATCAGAATTTTCTGTCAGATTGTCCTTGGTTTATATCAAGGGTCCCCAACCTCTGAGCCGTAGCCCACTAGTGGGCTGTGAGCTGTTTGCAACCGGGCTGTGGAAATGTGCATCTCCATTTGCACAAGCAGTGGGTGAGCCCATGCACATATGCTCCGTTTGTGTGAGCGGTGGGTGCATGTGCACGCCGTTTGCACAAATGGAGCTGTGCATGTGCTCATGCTTGCCGGCCACTCGCACGGAAACACCCCCCCACACCGCACCAGTTGGGGAACTCTGGTTTATATGATTGAACATGGATTAATTATTTTGCTAATTTGATGTTAAGATGAAGTTACAATTCCTATAATACACACACACACACACACACATGCTATTTACATGCTATTTTTTTTGTTTTAGGATCTCCTTTCATTAATGCTATTATTCACAAAGGATTTGATGAAAGGCATGCATACATTGGAGGGATGTTTGGAGCTGGGATTTACTTTGCAGAAAATTCCTCTAAAAGTAACCAATACGTATATGGAATTGGAGGAGGCACAGGCTGTCCTACACACAAAGACAGGTCCTGCTATATCTGCCACAGGTGAGTTCAGGTACAATGTTTCCTTAACTGAAGGAATGCCAAATTAGAGGAAAAATTAGAAAAAAGACAGGACATATTTCTTGGTTTTCTAGCTTGGGGGAATATGAATGCTGAAATATGAATACTCCAGAGGCTCTAGGAGGCTTCTGCAAAGTCAAATGTGATTCAAAGAACACAAGAATAAAGCACCAATTTATTGCAAGGAGTTATCATTGAACAGCTTATGAGTTCATGCTTGCAGTATCCAATGACCAAACAGAGAGTTGAAATTACAAAAATGACCTTAATAAGTTTGTTCTTTCAGTATGCAAGCTGCAATGGCTTGAGAAACAATTATTTGCAGAATGTATTGATATTCTGCTATCATTTGCTTAGCCATTCATGCATTTGTGCGAAAATGGTTAGTTTTTCTGAACTAGCTCCTAAACTGTCATTAATCTAGAGAGAGGGAGGGAGGGAGGGGGAGAGGAAGGGAGAGAAAGAGAAGAAAAGCCATTAAGACTTCATGTTCCAAGTTTTTGGGGGAAACAATAGTAACATGGTCCTAAGAGCTGATGATTAAGCAAAAATGAAAATTCAGCCTTTTTACTGATTTAAACATTGTTTAAATTGAAAATTGATAGGTTGTACAAACTTTAGATCTCTGACATGATGTATATGAAATGTTTTGCTGCAACTGAGTTCACTTTTTAAATTATTTTCTTCCTGTCTTCTTTTAGACAAATGCTTTTTTGCCGTGTGACATTGGGAAAGTCCTTCTTGCAGTTTAGTACCATGAAAATGGCGCACGCCCCTCCCGGACATCACTCTGTAATTGGCAGGCCGAGTGTCAATGGGCTCGCCTATGCCGAGTATGTCATCTATAGAGGGGAACAGGTAGGTAACATGAAAACGGCATCTATCTTCTTCATTGGCTCACTGAAATCTTTACCCTAGGTGTACATTGTTAAACACCACCAAAAGGTGTCAGACCTACTTCATATTTTAACGAAAAACTGTGGTTGGCTTAAGCATAACACAAAATTACTGTGACAAACTACATGTTTTAAAAAGATGTGTGATTCTTTCATGCTTTGCAGTTCAAACTGCCTTAAATAAGGAGCAAATGATTACTTGCTTTGGTTTTCCTGCAGCCACTGAATTTTTCTCCAGAACGGCATGCACCTATGGTTTGTGGTAGATACTCCAGCAATCCTGTACTCTGTGAAAAATAGTGGCTCCTGCCTTCAGAAGGACATCCTTAACACTTTTTGAAAATTAGAAAGTGATTGTCAAGTAGTTCTAACTCATCAAAATCTAGAAGGGTGCTTAATTATTTATATTAAGGCTGATGTGTCATATTATATCATACTTACGTCATACTATGAAAGGATCTTATTTAAGCTCCTGTTTAAGTCTTTTTCCCTTGATTTCATGTATAAGACTATGACTGATGCTTCCAAAACTTTCCTCACTTTCCATGCCATCTCCTTTCTCTGAAAGAGGAAAGGAACAAGCATGGCAGAGAAGAGTGTAGTAACACTTTGCCAATGGATATATGTCCACTTCAAGTACACAAATTTTGAGTTCAGTCTGGCATAATTCCTACAACAAAGAACAATACTTCTTCCCAAAAATCAGACAAAAAAATCGCTTCCATCAATTACACTTCATTGTCTCACCTGCTGTGGCCTTTGCACTCCCTAGAAGTGTTCAGTGCAGTTCCTGGTGATCAATTTCTCTTCAAACGATATTTAGGAAGATATTAGATGCTGACCTTGGCTTTTATACATGTCTTGTGCCCCATTAGAGCAGGGCTGTCAAACTCGCTGCCCATGGGCTGGGTGCATCACACTGGCTACACCTGGTTTAGCGAAGGGGGAAATACGTCATGTGACGCCACAAGTTTTACAACCCTGCATTAGAGTATGCTATTGCCCCCAAATGAACAAGTAAAAAGGAAGATTTTATACTTGAAGTCATGGAAAAGTATCTGTTCTACATAACATGATAACTATTAAAGGGATTGCGTTAGAAGCAAAAATATCAGAGAATTGTGGCTCCTCAGACAGAAGTATTATAAAAACTAAGTGAAATGAACTTTTTCTGTGTTTTTAATTATTTCTGTATAATGTGCAGTAATTTGAGTGTATCTGTTTATTTGTAGGCTTACCCTGAGTATCTCATTACATACCAAATTGTAAAGCCAGATACTCCCTCACAAACAGCAATGGCTGCGGAACAGAAGACCTAGTAGACGCTGATTCATTGAAGTAATTACGTGACTTACGGACTGGATGGTTGAGATTAGTTTCAGAACATCAAAATTATATGGAATTCTCATCATTCTGGAACTGCTTTAAGTGTTTTGTAAAGCATTGTTCTGTAAATGAAATCTGAGTAACTGATATGTACTCAATTGCTACTATTCCTTTTGAGGAAATGTTTACAAAGATTTGCCTTTTAACATCCTTTCTCAGGCTCACTTTCCCTGCAGTTGCCATGTGTGTAATGAGAACATCACTGCTTCAATCTGGATATATGGAAATGTAATTTGTAGTGCCGTGCTACAACCCTTTTGAAAGAACAGCAGCAACAGCTGTAGTGAAGTGCAGAGCCTCTATTGAACCCATGCCATCCTCTCAACATTCAAGGCTGGTTTTCCTTTTTAGAAGTCTTTAGTCAGTTATTTATTTTCATTTTATTCTTCTGTTACAAAAATGAGCCAGACCCTCCTTGAGGATATTTTTGCACAAAGTCAAGTTGACTAAAATCACTTAACAATGCAATAGGAATTTCTTATCCAAGAAGGTGTTGGAGATATAGTTCTTTGGTCTGGGATTCTTTTTGCACTTTTTATGAATTCTTTTATGTTGCTAGGAACATAATTTTAAGGTAGAAGTCCTGCTTTATCCCTATCAAGTTTCTCTTTCTTGATAAGATGATCATACAAGCATCCATGTAGCAGCTTCTTTGGAAAATGGTCTCTGTTCCTCTGTTTTGCTTTCTCGTTGCTTTCTCGTGTCTAATATTCCAGTAGCACAGTTTGGATGTGTCTGATAAAAGTGCATAGGAAACATTGGTTGGGTGAAATGGAGTAGGCACAGGATCCTGTTTTCTCTCTGCCCTTGCTATGTGAAGTTGTAAGCAAGTTAGTGAAATTCCTCAAGGAATTTGATGTCTTCTGTGGGTATTTGTTCTGGTGTTTTTTAAAAAATATTTTCATCAGATAATGAACAGCAAGGGAGCAGAGGTGTGAGCCAGAAGCCTAGTCCAGTTCTTACATGTGTGTGTAAACTCCAAAAGGACCATTTTTTCACAAAGGGCCTATTAGAGTATAAAAGTTAACTGTAAAGTTTGCTTGAGGCTCTTTTTCCTTCAATAGGAATATTATGTTATTCCTTATATTATATCTGGATTCATTCATAGGTTGAACTCCATGCAAATATCCTCCCACACCTTAGCCCCTTACCCCCAGTAGACTAATTATACCAGTTAGGCTGGTTATATCAAGGAGTTTATATATATATTTGTATTATTGCAGAAGACTGCTACTTAGTTTCTAATTGATTTCTATCCATTAAATTCATATCCCCCCCAGATTTTCTTTGTGACAAATCCACTTACATATCATCATTGTCATCATCATTAATATAATATCAAAAAATCTACCAATGAAAGCAATCTCCCTGCCCTCCCCAAAACATCATTTTTAAACAATTCAACTACTTTCAGGGAAAAACAAGTAGTAGTAGAGATCTATAAGTAGAACATATAATGGAGAGAGACTGTAATATTGCTTTGCAAAATCTTTGGTAATTAAAACAGCCAAAGAAAGTTTGCTTATAATATAGTTCTTCTGTGGATGTTTTTTATTCCTTGAAAGTAAAGGTATTATATTATAAAACCTACTGGCATCTGCTTGGAAATGAGCAACAGTCTTACCTGATGAACAAAGCCACTACCAAAAATCTTCCTCCAAAGACATTTCTAATATATATTAGAAAAATATACCTAATAGATATTAGAATAATGTACAGTTTACAAGAAAAATCATGTAAACATTTGTCAGATTCAGCACTTGATCCAGGAGATGAAACAAGGTAACTTGCTGTGAATCTTTCGGTTTTGCTTCTGTTGTTTAAGGTCACTCAGTCTGCCTGGGTTTCTCCACACGGGATGACATAAGGCCCAAAGCTCACCAAGATCATTTACCTCTAAAATAAATATCCAAATTTATAAAGGATCCAGATGATGAACATTCACTTAAAAACCTCTGTTTTTAAGCACAGCTCTGGGCAAAGTGCTAATTGTGGTTGAATGAAAATCTACATTTTAACAACTTCACTTGGATATGAATTAGGACTCGGCTGTTTTTCACATTTAATCCAAATGGTTAACATGGATGTGGAAGCCTAATGTTCTTTTTCTCCAGTAAGAGAGAATATTGATTCTGTGGTTGTCTTTTTCCTCCAGTGTGATGGTTAATCTAATGGGTAATTTAAATCCTAAATTCCGAGAATTTCACATTGCTCCTGTTTTGTAACATGTTTCATGTAGACTAAAAGGTGCTGTCCAAGGAATTCCATTTTCAGTTACTTGTGTCTTGTAGCAATGTGGTTTTTGTTACTCCTTTCTGGTCAGATTTTGAAAAATATACATGCACTCAAGTCTTCAGAGTTCTAAAAGCCTAATAAGGGACATCCTAAAAAAAATTGCAAACATAGCATTTAATGTCATTCAGTGTAACACAACAGTTAATGTTCCCACATACAGGAGTTGAGAATTGCTGCAAAGGGCTTGTACACTTGATTCTGAAATATGTTTCTTTGGGATAAGACTTAAACTAACATATGCAGTAGATTATCTGTCAATATGTTCTGAATAGAAATCCTGATAAGTGCTTTGGTCATATGTGCACACAGTCTTCAAATTAAAAAAAGTGGTATTAGCCTTAAATAAATTACATTTGGGGCTTCCTTCAACCCACTGGGATGAAAAATCCCAGCCACATCAAGAGATAATAAGATGCCATAAATATAGTGCCATTCATTGGTTTTGTCCCAGTCTGAGAGATATGTATAGGTTGAGACTTTTTCAGAAATTAAAGTTGGCGGGCTTAATGTCACAATACAATGTTGGATGTAACCATAGAGCATTATCTACAAGTATGTGGGCTTGATTCTAGCACTTGTAACCATAATTAGGAATTTTAAGTACCCCGATCATTTGTGACAGTTATACTTAGTACAAATAGCAGTAAATCTGCTTGCAGCAACATTTAATTTTGAAAGGGACCCTACAGCCAATTCATTGATGAATATGTTTATATGATGTATGTATTTGCAACAACACATTTGTTGTATTACATGTTTAGGTACATACCTATAAATATAAATTGGTGAATAATCTGTTGAGCATTTTTTTTTTAATTACAGTCCTGGGAGTTGGGAAATGGGGGTTGCAGCTACAATAATGTCTTTGGCTATTTTTGGTTGCCCTAAAGTCACATGCCGTTGTGAGGAGGAGGAAGGAGGAGAGACTGGGTAAGCTGATAGCTACTTTCTGCTTTGTTTGTTGCTGGCATTTACAAAAAGCAGATGTAGAATTTGGCTTTTTCTCTAAGTTGTTTCATACAAGAAACAAAAGATGGGGTGGTCTCATAGTTGCTCTCTCACCAGACTATCATACAAACTGGAGGATAGAAGTGGAATAAAGAGATTTTTAAAATGGCTACCAATTGAAAAATACAGCATATTTTAAAATTTCCATCCATTGAAGCCTCTAAATCCTCTGAGTATATTATTCCTAACTGAAGTGCAAAATATATTACAGCTTTCTTTAGAAATCCCAACTAATTCAGAAATGGTACCTTATGAATATAATCTCTTAGACTAATTTTATATGATTTCCAAATCATGGGATATTTGGTTTCAAATGTTTTGCATATCTTTGATTTAAACAAGTTTAAATCTTTCTTCACAAACCTCGAAAATTTGATGCAGAGGCTAGGAAGTGCTAGGAATCTTGGGAATGGTCATAATTTTTATTGTAGTATAATCCTCAGCATTCTTGAATGCCTGAGATTGCATCATGAATTGCTTTCTGCCATGGTGATATTCCAGTAGTAGTATTTTTTTTTCTTCTTCTGTGACCATTATCTGTCAATGTCGGAAATGACAAATGACAATATTAAACAGATACGAGAGAACATTTTATTGTCCAAAGGTAGGCAACTGCTGTTTTTAGAATGAAGGGGCAAAATTTCCACATTGGAATCTCTAGGTAAAGCAGCAATTTCATAGATCTATCAGCTGATACTGGTATAATGAGTGATGGTAGTGTGCAGACTTGAATTGGGGAACATGTTCAGGCCAATCACTGCAGCTGCATATTTCACGCTTTTTTTTTGTCCATTGTAGGCCAAGCAGCAGTTCCAAGAAGGCAATTTTCAGTTGGGAAATGTCACAAAGAGAACAGTTTGAAGGATTTTCCCTACTTGGAAAATAAAAAACTGGAATGTTAGTTAGTTCATAGATCTTCCATGATATATGTTTCACCCCTTAAGGCAGAGGTGTCAAATTCAATTTCATTGAGGTCCTCATCAGGGTTGTATTTGACTTTGGGGGGCCAGGGTGGGGGTGGCCAGATCGACGTCACCTGTGTCGGGGGTACCTGTGGTGGCCCAATTGCTCTGCCAGCGAAAATGGGCTCCTGAGCCCAGCTTTTGGCTGCGACGGCCTCCTGCAACCCTCTGGTAGCGAAACCGGAGCTGGGAAGGGCTGTGGGCAGCCCTCCCTAGCTCCGTTTTCGCTGCCAGAAGCACCACGGGTCAGTCCTTTGTAGTTTCCAGGACAGCCCAGTGGGCCAGATCTAAACACCCCGCGGGCCGGATCTGGTCCCCAGGCCTTGAGTTTGACACCCCTGCCTTAAAGAATCAATTGAATAAATGCAGCGATGACTCAACCAGTAGGTAGAAGATTGAGATTTAAAGGACAACAAATCACCAGCTGTTTATTTTCTCTCAGTATGGCGGGAGAATTTTCTCCCCAGGCAGCAAAACATTTTCAATTCCATCTGCCTACTAAAATTTGTCCCTGGAAAATTTGATTTTTACATACGTCTTCAACTTGATGTATATGCACAACATTCTGATCTCTTATTTTAATACTACTTTCTTAGTTCCTTCCCCCAAGCCACAACTGCATATTATCATATCCTGGTGTGACTAAGACACAACTACATAAATAATGAACCAAATGCAGTCTGCTGAAGCATGTTCTCACGGCAGTATAAAGCATAAACAAATGTACCATTTGAATTCTAGCTCCTATTTACAAGAATGAAGCCAACGTGCAAAGTCCACTCCTGGATTCCATCACCTTGAAGGCCTGACCACATAGCTGCAATGGTTCTTGTGATCCAAATTTCTTGCTTCTTGGGTAGTGTCTGTATGGGCTATTGTAAATGTGGACAAAGCCAATCAAATTGCCATCTGCAACTATGTTTTATGCTGGTTTATCTTGCAACTACTATCTAGTTCATAAAGTTGCTATCTACTATGGAAGAGTTAACATTTCTAGTATTTCCTTACACTACATGATTGCAGCTCCTTATGGAAAAATATAACAAGGCATTCTACCACCAACCCTGCGGCTGATTCTTTTTAAGCAAGACTATAAACTGTTTTCAAAAGAAGCTCCTTTTTTGCTGGAGACTTTATTTCCAGAATTCAAATACAACTGTAAGCCATAACGGGGTTTATTTGTTTTTAAATTATTGTAGCAAAAATGCACAAACTCATCCATGATGGTTCATTTCTTGGGTGGGTTCATATATCGGTCTAAAACAGAGTATATATATTCACCTTTTTTAATACTTGTAACAGCTTCTCAGTATTTTGCAGCCAATGGAAAGAAGATTTACATATGCTGTACTTTTTTTTTTATAGGTATGGAAAAATATAGAATATAATAGGAACTGCCTGGCTTCCTAATCGTGTCTCCACTAAAACTTAAGTTGTGTAGCTTACAAATATTTTATGTGAGAGAACAACAAACATAGCTAAAATTCTAGAATCAAAATTTCTATGGTTTGAAAGCAGGACTTTGGTGTTATTATTTCTTGGGTACTCCCTCCTATAATGCCAAAATTATACTAAATTATTCAAAAAATAGAATTGGATAAAACAGTAACAATTGGTTATGAAAAATAGAATCATGTATATTTGTTCTATTTATAAAATTTATACTTGGTGCCAGATGTTAATGACTTAGAGCAAAATGCATAATTGTGCTTTGCACAAGAGTTTTGTGATGTAGTTTCCTTCATGCTTTATTAAATGGGGAAAACATGAGGCAGACTAAATAACAGAGAACAATTTTCAAAGAAATAGCTGTACATCTATTGTATCAAAGTCTTTTCCCAGTTTAAAAGCTAACAAATACATTACAGCATTTGCTTGTTAATCTAGCTGAAAAGTTCCATAAGAGTTGTGCCATAATGTAAGGCACATTTTCCTCTTCCTGTCTTCCATTCATGTTCCTTTTAGTCTGTAGGTTTGAAGTAAAAGACTAAATATGCATCTAAATATCTGTATGTCACTGACCACCATTTTTGTAATTTATTGAACAAAGTAGATGTTTTTGTGTACTGGTTCTGCGGAAAAATAGTTACTGGTAAAAGGTTTTAAAGGCTTTGTTTATAGTGCAATTTCAATATTTTTTAATTTATTTGTAATGCCTTCAAGACTTCCAGCAAGTTTTTTGAATTGATGACTTTGTTTATATAGGTTGATGGCCTCTGGAAAAACAAATATCGCTTTAGATCATCGTGGCATCTCAATTTATTTTCATAGACATTAAAGTACTAGCTTTGCATTTTAAAAATAATCTTGTGTAACTTGCTTGCATAGCTAGCCTTGTATTCTTGATTTCTTTTGGCAATAGAAGAACATAAGAAGTTTCAGTATGGTTTCTTCATTATCTGGGAGTTGGGAAGTTGGTTATTTTTTTCTTAATGAGTTAGGTTAGCTCTTAATTTAACATTGTGATTGAATTTTGCATAAAGCCAATGTAACAACTGAGTTAGCTCTTATTGTGCTTTCACTTAATGTCAGACATATAGTACTTGTGACAGGAAAGAATCAATAAATTCCCCCTTTTTTAATACTTGAACATTTGTACTTTTATTATGACATATTAACCATGGAACTGTTCTCCAGTAATTGTAGGTAGTTTTGGTCATAATAGCAGTCTTGATTTCCTTCCTGGCTTACTATTTCATCTTCTCCTCTTCAAAATGACTTTTGTTCACCTTATTCCCTTCTGCACAGATAGACACACTGTGTTTTGTAGTGCATTATATACTTGGCCAGATGTATTCCTGGTTTGCTCATTATATAAACCGTGGTCCCCAACCCCTGGCTATGGCCTAGTACCAGGCGACGGGCTGTTCAGAACTGGGCCGCACAAGTGGTGGACGAGTGCATGCTGCTCCACTTGTATGAGCGGTGCGCTCGTGCACACATCTGCCGCTCTCACCGAACCATCCCCTCCCCCCCTACAGTCCGCCAAGCCAGAAATGTTGGGGACCACTGATATAAACCATCTTATATCACTGTTTCCTTATGAAACATGTTTCACAAATGAAAGTGAAATACCTTTCAACTCAAATTTGCTTGGAATAAAGCAAAATAACCTTGAGTACTCCAGAAAGATGGGAAATATATTTTAAAAATGCCTTAAATCTCCCAATAGTAGGAAGTCCACTTTGGTTTGAATGCAAAACCAATGCATATAGTCCTCGACTTACAGGACAGTAAAGTGAGTTTTGCTCCATTTTACAACCTTTCTTGCCACAGTTAAGTGAGTCACTGCAATTAAGTTAACAGTTGTTAAGTGAATCTGGCTTCCTCATTGATTTTGCTTGTCAGAAGGTCGCAAAAGATGATCACATGACTCTGGGACACTGCGACCATCGTAAGTACACAAAGAATGAATGAGCCTTTTAATTTTCATTATGAAAGGTAACCACAGCTGAAAATTTATTTCAACTAATTATCAAGCAATAAATTAAACAGTCACAATCTAAAAAAACACACATGCATTTTAGACATCCTATATAAAATATACACAATTGGGCTGGATGTGGTATCAAAAACTGACTGAAGGGTAGGCCAAGTCATGTTCAAAGGGGTGTGCAAACTTCCCATATTGTACCCACAGGAGGCAGAATCTGCAAGATCCTGCCGGTGAAAACACTTTATCACCCATAGGCACCTAACGTGCTACAGTAAAAATAAGCTAATCTTTAAGGAAGTCAAAGATCTCTTCATAGTAAACTCTCCCAAGGTATATAATCAAGGAGCAAAACATGAAACCATTCTATTCTGAAAGACTAGCTTAAGTGTAGAAGATTCATGTGGCTATCTTTGGCATAACTTGATGGGTCCAATTTGGGATGGGGAGAGCAATATGGGACTGGGGAAAGGCCAGGTGCTTTTTATTGAGTCTAGCCCAATTTTACAGAGTGAGGATATATCTCAAAAGAAATGAGAGCTAAATCCCAGTGGGAATTGTATGTTTTGCTCAAACATCCTACTTAAAATTGGCTTCAGCAGTAAATTGGAGGAGTCTGATCTGAGCCAAAGGGTATATCCCTGCTATCTAGGAATCTTACAGGCTGGCATCTCATGAAGAAAAATATTTCCCTACATGCCCTTTCTCTTAAGGTTGCTGTAAAGGTCTTAGTTTCCACATTACATACGATTCCTGGGGAGGGAGAGTGCAACACTTATGTCCTCTTTGAGGATCCACGTGAAGGATTATTTTGTAGAGCAGTGTGGCTCAACCATGGTAAATTTATGAAGTGTGGACTTCAACTCCCAGAATTCCCAAGCCAGCATGCCTGGGGAAGATTCAGCCTTTCCTAACCTGATTCTCACCAAATATTCTGACAGCTTCTATTATGCTTAAAAATTAGCTATACTGACTGGAGCTTATAAGACTTGAGCATCTAGAAGAGCTCACTGTTGGGGACGCTGCTTGGAAGCCATCTTTACTCTTGCCCCACTAAATAAGATAATGCTTTCTTCCCTGATGTCTCAAGACACTAAACCGCTTGGCATGCAGATATTTGCCCAGTGTTAGGTGAAGAAGAAAAAAACATGTCTGTCCATTTGTGTCAGTGAAGCCTGTTTACTATTATTCAGATGACACAAAGGGCTTCCTTCCCAGCAAGAGGAGAAACAAGGGCCACAGGCCACTAACTTGGGGCTCATGAAGTTATCACACCAGAGAGGCAGAATCAGGAGCCAAGAATATAAGCAGGAACAAAAAACCTGTTCTTGTCATGTCACTCTCAGAGGCAAAAGCTGGGAGGACAAGCATTTCCAGGTTTGCTGGCTTTTCCCAAATTGTCTCAAAAAATAACATCTTCCCTATGTTCATAGAGCCAAATTCATTTTTTTTTTATTTTAAATTGGTTTCAGACACATGGAAAGAATCTGAAAGTCACTTCACAGTGAGCCTTCAATTCTTTTCCCTTTCTTTACGCAAGACCTCAGCTTCGCAAAACAGGTGACATTAGGATATGTTATAAATTCCAATCAAGAACTCCAAAAAACAGGCACTTTAATAAAATACATCCACCCCGGGGGTTGCTGCTGATACAAGGTGATCAGGTGCAGGCAGTAGGAGAATGCACATTTCAAAATCAGATTGGACGCTTTGTTTTGGACCCTGTGTAAACCCAAGACTTCTTGTGCATCTGTTAAAGCAGCCCTTGATTCTGGCTTCTAGCAAGCCTGATAAAAAGATGCAGCTACTTTTAATTGCCGCTTTATTTAATGCAACTATTGCTCATGCAGAAGCCTGAAAAAGACAAGGTGCTTCAATAAAAAAGCAGAGAGGCTCTGCTCACATAATACCCAAAGCTTTCCTTCCCAATCATTTTTGAAATGTGCTCTGCCCTAGCGGGCTCTTCACACATACGCAGATACTCCAACCTGCTCACCCTCACGTATTTGGAGACTGTAGGTTCATGCTGGCTGAAAATTCTGGAATCTATAGTCCAAACTATTGGGAGCACTGGCTCAGATTAACACAACTTGCAGCCTGATGTCCAACCACATTTGAGCCTTTTAATTTATTTTGCCTTCTCCCTCCCCGTCACCCAAAAACATTATCAGGACTTTAAAACTTCAAGCTTTTTATATTTTATATAGTTCTAGAAAATGAGGTAAAACATCTTGCCAAGAAAGGACATGCCGGAACCCATTGCCCCTTAGGTTCCGTTCTAGCTGCAACGTTGACCATAACTGCTCTGTCTTTGGTGCATTCCATTTGGCTGTAGGGGAATGGGAGTGGGCAGAGTTCTTTATTGCCTATAGTGATTGCCAACGGGGCTGTAGGATTCTGTCCTTCAACATCCCTAGGTGTAACCCCAAAGGCTTACTCTAGCAGGTGGGAGAGGTGGTGATAGGGCTATGCAGATAAGGAAGGCTGCTCGAAGTGGAATGCACTGCCACAGAGACAGGGAAACTGAAAACGAACTGGGACGTAGGTGTGGAGGAGCTCTTCCCCCTTTCTCTTAGCGTTCCTGAGGGGCTCACAGCCTCAGCAGCACACGATGTGGTCAGCACTTGGGATTCAAACTGAAGCAGTTGACCCATGAAGCTGAAGTTTGGAGAGATGATGCTCCGTCGTTGTTTGACAAACTCAAAGGCCTCCTCAAGCTTGACTCGCTTCTTCATGATTAGGTAAGCCAAACATATGGTAGCTGATCGGGAGATGCCAGCTTGACAGTGCACAAGCACCCGTCCGTGACACACCTTAACAGCATCTAGGGGAGCAGAGCAGAAGCATTAGCACATGTCAACCCTTAAAAGTGCAACTCTGACCGAATTGTGGGGCTGTGAGCCACAATTCCCCCAGGGCCTTGGAAATCTCGCCTGCCCCCACTTTATTTATTGGATCACTTTATACAGCCACTCCGAGTGGCCGGCCAATTAGGCACCTATGTAAATCAATCTAATAAATAAAAACCAAGAGAATATAATTTAGATAACATCTTTTACAGCATGTGGAAGGTACTGTTTAAAGCAAATATTAATTACACTGTGACAATCCTTTCAAAATATGTGAACAAATGTCTGGAAGCAGGAAAGACACTGCATATGCCACTACCAGCAGTTAGGGATGTACAAATATCCAAAGTCACAGGAATCAGCCTTTCTTATGTGGAAAGGTTTTTTTTTAAGTGCAAGGTACATTTAAATTGCATATACACTCTCTCTCTCTCTCTCTCTCTCTCTCTCTCTCCCTCCCTCCCTCCCTCCTCCCTCTCTCCAATTGTGGCAGTCCACATTCAAGGAGAGAGCTTTTTTTTCTGCAGCAACACCCCCATTTATCGCATTACTCCCCAGAAAGACTTGATTGGTGCTCACATTAGCACCATTCAGGCAACAGGTGAGAAACTATTTTCCCAGACTTCTTAATTGGCTTTTCATTTGTACGTTTTTAGGTGCAGAATGACTTGTCCTGCAGCTGACTAGTTTATATGATGGCTTTGTGTTTGTGTGTACATGCGCACCCAGGAGTCAGTCTTGACTCCTGATGACTGCCTGCTCAAGGAGCCGCAGTGTTCTTGGCAAGGTTTTTCAGAAGTGGTTTGCCCTTGTCTGCTTCCCAAAGCTGAGGGAAATAGCACCAAGGTCACCCAGCTGGCTTTGTGTCTAAGTTAAGGCTACAACTCAGTCTCCCACTTCTTAGTATGCTTTGTTGTAAATTGCCCAGAACCTTAGTTATTAGGTGGCTTAAATTTAATAAATAAAATAAAATCCAATCATCTCCACAAACATGCCATACTTTACCATTATCTTACCTATGTATTCAATGGCTTCAATGAACCAGGAGCTGATGTCAGTTTTGTGGTTATCTTCTACTGGAATGCACTTATATTGAAAGTGTCCTTCAAAGTGGTTGGGGCAGTCCGACGAAACATTTAATAAGGCCGTGATTCCCAAGGCCTCCAACATGTCCCTCCGAGCTGCATGATGAGCACTGCCAAGGAAGAGGAAAGGCAAGATTTCCACCGGGCCACCCTACGGGAAGAAGAAGAGGAGGGAAGAAATGAAAAAGAGGAGACAGTGTAAGAAACAAGAAAAACACAGGACTTCATGAACAAAACAACAATACACTGGACAGTGGTCAACATCTCACTAATTCTTTCAAAAAGAATATCACCTGAACTACTGTAGGCTCCGGTCTAGATGCACTTGGAGTGTTCTCCGTTGGGAAATTTTCTCTCTTCCTAATATATTTTTTAAACATTCAATTATGACTTGCTGGTTGCACCTATTCATCTATTTCCATATATCTTTAGCTCTTCATTATTTCATTATTTAATTTTTAAAATATCATTTCTGTTTAGAGAATATTTAAATAGAAGATTAAATCTAAAGTTCGGCAATAAAGGAACCTGCCCACCCTGCTAAGAAAAGATGGAGTCAGAATCCAGATGCTCTCTGACAGCTTAGAAAAAGTTGCCCCAAAGCCAACATTAGTCATCCACTTCATGGCTTCTTTTCACTAACCTCAAGATACTAAATATTACTCTATAACTAAATTGCGCTTTCAATCCAAAAATCAGAGACTGTCACCACACAGTCTCTACTGTTTGTGGTTAAATTACATTTCTAGATTGTCAACCATGAATTACAGAAATTTGTCCAGCGTTCTCTGACATTACCCATCATTTTTAATATTCAAAATCCCCCCTCCTAAACCCAAACTGGGGAATCAATCTGTTTATATTCTGCACTTTGTAGTTAAAATGACAGAACAAAAACGGGTGCTAGCAAAAATGCCTCCCTAAATTTTATTTAGAAGTGCCAGCATGCTGAGTCACAGTGAACATGTAACTCCTAATCAGGTTTTTGGACAGACAGCACTGTGAAACATATACCCAAGGCTCCATATCAGTTGCTGACAGCAAGGGGGAAAATGCACATTTACATCTTCCCCAAATAAACTTTCGTAGCAGCTAGCAAATAACTTTGGAATGCACTTTATCGCTTCCTTAATGACAGTACTGTTGTTCTTTGTACGTAACTCTGCACTGCAGGTTTGGTTCAGTGTGCTAAGCTCAGACCAAGCCAATACAGTGGCCTGCTGTACTAGCAGCTAGAAAGGGTTTCATCAATCATCACTGGATTCCTCCACTTGAAGTATTTCAGGATTGAGATCCGCAGAAGATAGCAATGGCACTTAGTCTTATATGCCACATCACAGTGCTTTATAGCCCTCTCTAAGCGGTTTACAGAGTCAGCATATTGCCCTCAACAATCTGGGTCCTCATTTTACCGACCTTGGAAGGATGAAAGGCCGAGTCAACCCTGAGTCGCTCAGATTCGAACTCCTGGAGTGAGCAGTGAGTTAGCCTGTAATACTGCATTCTGCGCCATTATGGTTTTTTATCACAAATGAGGGCAAGTCTGCTTCACTATTATCTCTGGATAACCTGGAATCTGACAACTCTGCTTCAGCCTACATCCATTCCAAGGAATAAGCTGTTCTTATTGCCTAATTTTTGCTACACACATGGCTTGAGAAGGAATTTCACTGCCTCTTTGTCAGTGTGTGGATTTGTACATTCCTTGATTATAAAGAGTATTAATCTCTTGTTGAGGGAAACATGTGTGTAACAAGCTTACTTGCAGAGAGTTAAAGGTAAAATAATTTCATCCCAAAATATAGGGATTTTGGAGATAAATTACCTCCCTTTCCTGTCCCTGAACATATGTCACTCACTACATTTTCCTTTTTGAAAAGTATGCAGGTTTATAGCACCTCAAACTTAAAATACTTGTGGGCTAGAATTTCTACTACTAGGCAGAGAAAGCTCACTAAGTTCCAATTAATCACAAAGATCATTCACCATAGAAATTACACAAGGAACTATGTTAGTGAACCAGTGTTTGCCAGAATTAAAGTCATCTTAAATCAAAGCAATTCTAGTCTTTGTTTTTTGTTGATGCTGTTGCAATTCAGATACTTTATTATGATTAACAGTTAGTACATCTGCATAAATGTACTACATGCACACACAAACACACCTCGGTGTAAAATAACATACATCTGCTATATGATTTTTGGGTTGCAAGTTATTTTATCTTAGTTTCACAACTAAGTGAAATCAGTTGTACCTTTTTGTTTTCAGTTCTTAGCTTCTTTGTATAAATCTCTGGATCTAATTTGACAAGCCAAAAGGTAGCTTGCAACTCAACATGAAGAGTCTAGAAGAGGTTAATGAAAGAATATCACATACCGTTATAAAATACCTTGCTCATGAGGCCATGTTTTAATTTTATTGATTCAATCTCTATCAGCTGCAGGACAAAACTCTCATACAATACAGGTAATCCTTGCTTAATATCCAGTCGCTTATCAACCATTCAAAGATATGATGGAATCCCCACCCCAAGTTGCAACCCATTCTCAAAGTTAGGAGTATTACATACCCCCTGCAGTCACGTGATGTTTCATAGGGCAGGGGCCACAACACAAAAGGCATGCTGCCTAGGTCCCACCAGATATATAACTGCTTAGTAGATGAGGCTGATAGCATACCTCTACTGCTCAACCTGATGAAATGGGTAGATGTAACTAGGAAACGGTAGTTCCTCAAATAACTTCATCCCAGGGCATGTACGGCTTTAAAGATCAAATCCAGTACCTTGGACTGCACCCAGATGCAAACCGGCAACTGGCTGAGCTCACGGAAAAGAGATGTAATTTATGCCATACAAAGGCAGACATAACTGTGCAGCCACATTCTGCACTAGCTAAAGCCTCTAAATACTTTTCAAGGGTATTACAGCGTATTATAATAATTCATTCTAGAAAGGACGATGGCATGAGTAAATGCGACTAGTTTCAGGGTGCAAGGAAGGTTGCATCTGGAACACAAGAAGAAGTTATACGTAGCTAGCCCTCCTAGCTATGACTGCCACCTGCTCCTTGATTATAGAAGGATCCCCAGATTGCACACCAAGTCTGTTGGCCAGTACCATCCCATTCAACACCAAAGATGGTAAAATCCCAGATCCAGAAGGGCTCAAACCCCTGTAAACCTCTGAATCCTCCTTTCCAAGGGGGGCTCTGGTCACCACAAACAAGACCACTGGGTTAGTGCCTGCAAATGCAATAAGGGCAGAGAAATCTTCCACAACCATTAGCTTGGGAGACTGAATCAAGGACCTCAGGCAGGGAGACTGCTACTCGGCAGGAAGGCTGCTACAGCAGCAACAATCACAACTGATTCCCAACTTCAGGAACAGGGTTTCACATCATACCCCTTATCCTTCACTTAATCTGGGGTATCAAACTCATGGCGTCACAGTGGCGTCAAGTGATGTATTGGGACTTTTTTCCCCTTTGCTAAACAGGGTGGGGGTGGGACCAGCATGTGACGCATCCAGCCCACAGGCCACGAGTTTGACACCTCTGCTCTGGAGAACAACAGTGCTTCCCAAAACAAACCGTATCTAGCCTACACATCTTTATTAGGAGGCCAGGACACAAAACATGGGCCCAACCAAGAACATCAATGGTCCTGCCCATTTTCTTTGTTGGGCTAAAAAGCGCATGTAGGGATTTGCATTTTGGAGCGGATGGGAAAACCTAGAGTTATATCCCCACTTGACCACGGAACTCACTGGATGCTTGGGACCAATCTACATCTCAGGTCAAACTATTTCACAAGGTGAGATACAAAAAAGAGGAGAATCCTCCACAATATTAGAGAAAAGTATAACAACTTGCCCTTATGGATTTGAAGAACCTGAAATTCCAGCCCGTGGGTTCCTTCAGTGTCCTTTCTACAACTACTTGTGCTCAACTCTCATAACTCTATGAGCCAACAGAAGTTCTGAAAATGATTTTGCTTTGTATTACCAGATCAGAACCTTAACATCTCCAGAAGGATTGCAAAACTTCCTACAGCTGCCATTGCTTTACGCAGAAAAATACTGTCTTGCTTTTAGGATTTTATAACTATAAAAAACACATTTTACCTTGGATACTGTTCTGCATCACATGACTCACCACCAAGCATGATTAAATTAAACTCAAGAGGAGAACCCCCGTGTATATCACCAGAGGGATATGGATGCCATCAATAAATAAAAGGAAGTTTTTTGCCTCAGACAGCAGAGAGCTTTGAAGCGTAGAGAAGTCAGCCTACCTGATCATGCTGTGGTGTCCCACAGGAACTGCAGCTGTGGTCCAGATGCTCCACAGGTGCCAAAGTAGAGGCTGCTGTAAGAGATTTTGTCTTTGTGCAGAGTTCTGGATATTCTGACTGGAATCTTTCATAGCCACCTGAAAGTAAAAAAGAAAACATACCAAGTGGTGGTCATCATTTACAAGATGCTACAGATTTATTCAACTATTACCAAAGCACAAGTAGACACAGAGGCCAGCCCACCTCCAATATATGCACAACATGCTTAAATGTGTATTCAGACTTACATACTAAATGGCCATCACCAGAGATGTTTGCTTAAAAGCAGAGGAAGAGATGATGCCACAGTGGCAACGATATGACTCACTTTAACAAAAGAGATCGTAAAGTCAAGGATGTTCTGAAGCTTTTAACGACACTGTAAACCTGTTCATGACATTTTCTTGGCAATAGTATGGAATCTTCTTCTGGAATTTTTGACTTCCTACAACCTAGGATTTCCTTGGTGATGTCCCACACCAATTAATCAAGCCTAATCAGGTCCAACCGTGCATGGCTTCCTAGACTGACTAAAACTAGCCAGTTTTAGCAGAAGACTGGAGTTGCACTCAAGACTTGGCCCAAGTGTCTTCAAAAGATCACCCACAAGGTATGTTACTGATAGATCCCCAATTCTCCTGCTCATTTTCCATATTAGTGCCTTAGAGGAAAAACAAGCTGCTATTTGCATTTATACAAACTGGCTTTGACTTCAAGAATAATTAGCTGATCTTATGGCTGTAAAGACAAATCAAATATTAAATGAAGACATGGGTCACACCACACTGGATAAAATAGAGGACAAAGAAAAAAGGCTAAGATCAACACGCACTACTTTATTTGAAACCTTCTGACTGCTGGCTATGGTTAATTGTGGTTTCTATTCAATGAAAGGAATCCTTTGTTAATCTATAGAGGCATTTATATATAAAGGAAATTTTGAGGAGCTGTCAAAGCACAACAGCCAAAGACATCAAAAGGACCAGAGACCAAGAGGGCTATACTGAAAACAATAGCAATTAGGAAACATAGTATAGCATGTAATGAAGTGATATGTGGTACCACTATTGGTAATCAAATACAATTTCTAAAAATGTTCTTTCAAAAAACTAAGCATTTGAGAGAGTAATAAAAAAACTCAATGGAGTGCAGAGGAATTAAATATGCTTCACTGTTGGCAAAAATTAAAGGTAGAGCTTCCCTCAGTTACCATCTGGATATGTCCATGTTTGCTTGGCACCATTGCAAATGAGGTTGGCCACTACATTCTTTCAAATTACGCTCTCTCTTCTAACATCGCTGACAACCTTAACAAGGTTTCCCAAATCAGGCTTTTTTAGGTGACCAGTAGCAATTAGTACCAACCTTTGGGAATTTGGCCTTATGTTACAGAAAGCGTGAGTGGGAAATGCCCACTTTCCCAATTTATTTATTTTTTAATAGTCCAACTAATTAATGGGTGGTTTTTTGGTAAGCAAAAAAACACAGCAAAATGTCATCATGTGACATCAGGATTCTGTAACCTTTTGTAAATTCAAGCCAATTTCCTGCAATGCAATCACATGACTGTGCAGCAGTTGTAACTTCCAGGATGACTCATAAGTAACTTTGAGTTTGTCACAATTTTGAATGGTCATTAAGAAACTGTTTCTAAGTTAAGGACTACCTGTACTCTAAAAACAAAATGAAACGGAGTGTGTGATCATGAATGTTTGGTTACCAAGGGATTGGTAATTTCATGATTGCTGGAAGGTTACCAAGGAACCTACCATGAGTTAGTTTACATCTTCAAGCTTCATTTGAACCATGCCTACTTTTTTGGGTGTCTCTTTTTCACCACTCACTGCTTTCCTTCCCACTATATACACGCAGCTATAGCTAAGATTATTATTCATTCATCTATCCATATTAAGCACCTCCCCCCCCCCAAGCTTTCACTAGAATACATTGTTAGTTTCTAAGGTGCTAAAAGTTTTTGTTTTAGTTACCATACAAATTAACATGATTATACTGTTGGAAAGTTTACAGCAAATTTGTCAACACAAAATCCTCTTAGTGTAAAGTTCATTTTCTACTTCTGGAATCACTAGTCAATAGTGAAATAGGCAGCATATATAAATTTAATATAAATATAAATTATATAAATTTAATACTCTACAATTTAAAATTTAATATAAATATAAATTATACAAATTTAATAAATACTCTACAATTTAAAATTTAATATAAATTATATAAATTTAATAAATACTCTACAACCACCAAAAATTGCCAAACTAGTAGAACTCCCAACTTCTGGGTCAATTTTATTCATACAATTTAGAGGCTGCCTGACTCCAGATGGCAGTAGAAAAACAGATCATGCACACCCTGAAGCAAAACTACAGTGATACATTGGTACTCATCATTAATTGGTTCCAGGAGGCACAATGGGTACCAAAAATGAGTATCAAACAAATTTTTCCCATAAGGGAGAATGTAGGCAGCCAACATTGACAAGTGCTAACTTGTATGTTGACTACCAAACGAATGATGAGTACCAGACCGGGACAAAATTTTCGTGTCAAAATGATTGAGTACCAAATTCAATGAGTTTCAAAGCAGCTGAGTACCAAAGCACTACTGTATATATTTTGAGTAAAATAAGGAACCTAATAGCAGCTCAAGAAGCACCCTTCTCAAGGCCTGGGAGAACACTCAAGTTGCACAGACCAACCTACATGGGCTGCAAAAGAACACCTGCCATGTTAGGAGCTGGGGCTGGTCAGCAGTATGTCTTTCAGGGTGATGGTGAATGTATTACTTTCTTAAAAACCTTGTCAGGTAGTTTAAAAAAAAACCCTGCACAAGGCTGCTTAGCTGGTTGGCCACACATCAGGCAGGCTTGTCAGAGACTTTCAGAACTAGATCAGGATAGAAGCCATTCTGGGGAACCGCAGTTCCAGAAGGAAAGTCCTGCAATACAGCAACCATGCTTCCTAGACTCTAACAGATTATCTTGTTTGATCAAGGGAACCTGGTGAGCAGAAACTATCAGAGAAGGACGGTCCCTCAAATAACCAGGCTGTGTGTCATGAAAGGATTTATAGGCGATAGCCAGGACTTCAAAATGCACTTGGAAGTCAACTGGCAACCAGTGTTATCTGCAAAACAGTGGTGCCCTGTGGTCATGATATGGCACGCCATCACTACTCACACCTCTGCATTCTGGGCCAGGTGTAGCTTTTGGGTGGTATTCAAGGACAGTCCAATATTGACTGCATTGCAAGTGTCCATTTTTTGAGTGGTTAGGGCATGAGTGACCATCTAAAGGCATCCTGAGTTAGAAATGGGCACTACAGACACACTAGATGAATCTTTTCAAAGGCCTTCTTGGGTAAAATTGCCTCCTGGTTCCAAAGTACACACCAGTGTCAAACGGGAAAGTACTACTCCATCCAGAACTAAAGATGGAAAATCCTGGGAACTGAGGAATCCAAGTATCCACAAGTACTAGGTCTTGTTAGGATTGAGCCCAAGTCTGATTTGAACAACCTCCAGACACTGTCCTCCAAACAGGACATGGACCATATCACGTGGGTGGCTCTGTATCAAGACATACCATTAGGTATCATTACCATGCTGGTCATATTGAACTCCCAAATGACAGATGACCTCACCCAGAAGTATTATGCAGATGTTAAAAGACAAAGGTGACTTTCAACCCGAGACGTTCTGCAAATGACAGGCTGTGGTTATGACCTCTTCCTTCTATCAATACTCATTGCAACCAACAAATCAGAAGAACCACCATAATATGGTGCCCATCATTCCCAGCTGGACCATGATTGATGCTAGCGAAAGCTGCTGAGAAATTATGGAGCACAAGGATGGACACACCACCTTCATCTGAATTCTGTCAAATGTCATTAACAAACACTCTCCAAATTGTGATTTTATCTTCCCAGGGACAGCAAGTTCTACCATTCATACAGAAATACAATGCTCTTCTCCACCACATTAATTTTTAGTATGAGTAATTTCACTTTGTCCTACAGAAATACCCACAGTGAGAAGGCTTTTAAGTGCAAGGCCATCATCCTTCTTCCTCCTCCATTATTTTATTTATTTATTTATTAAATTATTTCAACCGGCCCAAGGATCTTAATGGATCAAGGTTTCTTGGTACATAAGCCACAAGAAGAGACATTATAATAAAAGTGGCTAAAATGCACATAACAGTAGGGTATTCTAAGAAGAAGGTTGATCCAGTAAAATACTTCACATTTTCTTGGTTAGATCTCAATTAAAACAGGCAGGTTTTTTTTCCCCAAACCTATCGGAGGAAGCTAGAAAAGTAACAGGGAGGACACCCCTCTTCTCCAGTTCTGAAGCTTATGTAATGCTAAATGTAGCAATTCCTCTTAAAATTTTGAAAGATTAAGCATTAGAAAATATTTTCTATCAACTTCAGTTTGTAGGAACCCTACCACTGACAAGATCTTTTATTGCAAAAATGCACTATTCCCAGAGCAGTAAGCTAAAAATAAATTGCATTGAATTGTTCAATAGAATACACTCCCAGTGTGAAAAAATCTTGAATTTAGATAATAAAAGTAGGACTGTATGCGTTACAAGTCTACGTGCAAAATGACACCTTTTCCTTAAGGTTCAAACTAAACATGGAGCACCAAGGTAAATTAGTCAAATATTCATAATTCTAGCTTTGTTTAGCATGGCCCAGGAGAAGCCAAGGCCATCATGAAACAACAAACTAAATTCTAAAGAGGTCCTCTATAGTTGGTTGAGGTCTGTGCCTATAAAGAGCTTAAGCAGAGTCCTCCACTTTCCAAGCCCCTCCCCAACCAGTTCCAACTTCAGCAGACATTTTTTTCAGCAAAACTGCATTGCAACATCAAGCATTTCCAGGAATCAGAAGGACATGGGGCTTCTATAAGGGTTGGGAATTAACTACAAGAATTCTAACAATGGGAATTGGGTAATTAGATAACAAATTACAACTTAAAGCCCTAATCTTCCTAATCATCCATGATTTCAACTGAAGTGAAACACAAAGGAAACCAAGATGCAAAAAGAACTAATCAGTTGTCAAATGAATACAAATGCCTTTTGAAATTGATCAATGGTATTGTTTATTTTGACTTTTTTTCTGCTTTAAACACAATTTTCTAGCATTAAAAGCTATAGAGAATTCTTCCGTGAATCATTTCTATTTTAAGAGAGCTTTCCTTATATTAGAGATTATAACCATTTATCTCAAGACTCCAGTTTCATTTTTTCATCATCCACTATTGGTTTCAGTAATTAGCAAATCTACTGAATGTAGGGCTTTCTGTTCATCTATAACACAAGGTTTTAAAAATGTTTACATTATAATTGAGGGAACCTGTGATCACTTTCTTTCCAATATCTCTTTGAAGGAAACCATAAAATAAATCCTATTCTGAGCTGGAATATTTTGGCTAGGGCTATTTAAGGACTCAGCACTGCAACTGGGGGAGGGGGGACTTTTCCGGAGAAACCCATAAAAACTTCCTTCCAGAGGACACAAATACATGGCCTGGAGCCATGGCACTACCCCTACAGATAAAACGTAGGGCTACTTCCCACCACTACACCCTTATTCTCATGCATTCCTAAGGGGAGAGGCCATTTGGGGAACAATAAAACAGGATCTCTCACCCTTTCCCTTCCACCCACCCAAAGCTTTTATAATTCAAAAGGTCACCAGCTGCCTTCAAGAACACAACCAGCTAAGTCAGATGGGCAGGAAATACACCCCCCCCACGCCCCTGCAATACCGCCTGGTTTCCTTGGGCCACACCCAAGCAAGAAACGGGAACTAGCTGAGGAGCAAAGATTGTAAGGGAAACCATTATTAATCAAAGCATGGGTTTTTGCTAACTTTTTGCCCCAACACCTTAGATAACTCAATTCCACAACTGAATAGTTTTTCTCACTCTGGGTTAATTTCCTAGCTGCTTTTCTCAGCTACAACTGTATAAAGGCCACATCCCGTTGCCTGCTGGACTATTTACTTTTCTTTGAGGGCAACTTGATTTGCCTGGAAAGCTCCGAGTTGACAAACAGTGGGACCCCCCCAAGCCAGGGGAGGAGAGGAGATCGGGATTAGACAGGTTGAAAACCTCTACGTGAAATGATTCTGCAGGAACCTGCACGCGGTCCTTCCTTTTTTGGGTTGGTCCGGTCTGAGAAATTCTCTAGGTCTAGGAGCTGAAGGAAGTTTCCCATCGCCCTGACTTCTGTCGCTGGCTTTCTAATAACGGGCGACTTACATTTTGCCCCGAAGCCCGAGTCAGGTGGCGGGCGGAGGGGGCGCAAAGGCGAACCAGAGAACAGCCGCGGGCTCTTGGCGTGTCACCGCTGTTCACACCACGCCAGAGCGCGCTCTCCCCGTCCCCCAGACGGAAGTGAAGAAGGGCGTGAGAGGGGACTGACACGCGGCTCACACGTTGTGCCCTTCGAATGGATGGGATTTAGACCTCCTCCGCCCTTCATTCCGCCCCCAGCAGCACTCCCTGGCGAGTCCCTACACCCTTTGCAAGCGAGCAGATATACTGAAACGGAGGGACGGAGAAGAGAGGGGAAAGGGCCCGACTCGAAGACTTGTCTCCGTCCTCCTCCACGAAGCAGGCACGGCGGCGCTGGCGGGGTCCTCCCAGATCAGTCTGGAAGGACCCCACCTCGAGCCTTTGAGTGTCCTGTGTATTCCAAATCGCGAGGAGGGAAGTGTGTGTGTGGCGAGAGGTACATGCTTAAGTGGCATTGTCCTTCCCAGGCTGTACTAGGATTTAAACCCCGGCGCCCCCGCACATTCCAACCGGCCCTTTTAAACCCATAATCCGCTGGATGATCTGGCTCAAACTGGGTCCAGCGTACAGGAAATGGGTTTGAAGGGTCCAAGGTTATTCCCCGGCTAAATTCGTGCGCACCATCTCCCCCGCCCCTTACCTTTCAGCAGGCAGATGTTCGTGTGCTCCGCGTCCTTGCGCAGCGCCCGCACCACCAGCGACACGGTGCTATCCTCCCGCAGAGATTCGGCCCGCGGGCTCCGCTCGTCGTAGACAACCACGGCGGCGTAGAGGCCGGAACGCAGGCGGGAGCGCACCTCGTCTTCCGCCGGGAGGATCTGCTCCAGGCTGATCGACCCTTTGGTCCGCCGTCGGACGATGGTGTTGCACCTCACGTTGAGCGCGCCGCGGATGTAGCCGGCGCTGTGAGCGAGGAAGGGCCTGCAGTCCAAGAGGAGACACTTCCCGCCAGCGGGAGGAGAGGAGGAACTGCTAATGGTGCCGCCGCCGCCGCCGCTTTGGTTGTAGCTCCCGCCGTTGCAGTCCCCCCGGTGCAGGAGGTGCCGAAGCACGTTGCAGTCCATCTCCCGTAGCTCCACCATGGCTGCCGGCTCTGCGCAGGCTCCTTCCTGGCCCGGGAACGGCTAAGGCCCCCCACTTCCGCGCCGTATCAGGCTCCAGTCATTAATAACGGAGCTGCTGTTAGTGGCAATACTCCCCGCACGCTGACTGGAGTGCGGGGGAGGATTCCTTTTACTACCTGGCTCCGCCCCCCACATCCTCTCCTCTCTCCTTTCTCTTCTCTCCGGCGGCGAGCCTAGTTCTTGCTTCTCTCGCTGTGAATGGAACACAGCCGGGTCTGCCCACGTCACAACGAGGGGAAAAAAATGTAAACGACGCCCCGGCGCTTCTGTTCGCCTTCATTCATTAGAAAGCTTACAGCAAGGCGGGGTTTATGGCTGTTTCTTCCTCCGAGCGAACGTTATTTACTTTCGGCAGCCGCCGGCTTTAAGGGAAAACGCGGAGGGTTGGGTCACTGGTGAAAGGAGGAACGGTTCACTCAGGGCTGACCTAGCGTCCATCGACAAGCATGCGAGGTTTGTGGCGGCCCCGAACCTCCCAACAAGCTTTTCACTAGCAATGTGTGTGACCGTAATAAAGATTGGTTTGCAGATTTTCATAAAACAGTTATATAATTCTAGTAAAAAATCAAAGCAGGCCAATTAGGAATCATTTCACAGGGACCCGCTATAATATACAATAAAACCTGCACCCACTTCTCTTCCTTTCCCTCAGTCTTTTTATTTTTAGCTGCCAGGTTTGGTGATTAAATGAACCTGAGATTCAGTAATCTGGTTTCTGCCCCCCAAAAAACCTCTCTCGGGTGCATGGATTTAGCTCACGATTACTAATATAACTGATCTTCCCTGTAACCTTTCTGGATACCTTCATTTGATTTAAAATGCACAAGCATTTGTAGGGGGCCTCTTGTGAATCACGTAAGATTGAATCACATAATTCACATTCAGTACTAGGTGGAAAGGACTGGGGGAAAAGTGACCTTGTCATCTCGAACGGAGGTGGTTTCCTGTTCTACTTCTGATTTGTCATCTCTTTTTCTAGCAATATTTTATCATGGGTGTAACTATTATTAGGGCATCATCAAAATAGGAAATCTCTCATTAAAATCAGTGAGCCATCAAACATCTTAAGAGCTGAGTTGGATTTTCTCCCAGGTTGAGTTCAATAACAAAATTCCTCAGACTTCTCTCCATGTTTTTTTTAATCTATTGTAATTGAAACTAATTTTATGTGTGTGTGGGGGGGGGGGGGTTTTCCAGGGCAATATTATTTTCTCTCCCTGCCCATGGCCCTGAATTCTAGAATAACATGCTATCCAGCCATTTATTTGATGGTCTTCTATTTCTACTCAAAAAGTATTGAACAAAACTAGATGATCCCAGGTCTTCCAAAATAGCTTCGAAAGGTGTTCTTTGGCTAAATCTTTGTAATGGCCAGCACCAAGAATATAAGGATGCTTTCAACATCAGTTTCATAACATCCATCAGATGTTCTGTGTGTGTGTGTGTGTGTGTGTGTGTGTGTGTGTGTGTGTGAGAGAGAGAGAGAGAGAGAGAGAGAGAGAGAGAGAGAGAGAGAGAGAGAGAGAGAGCAAGCATGTGTGAGAGAAAAAGAGAACACAGAGACCATGTGTGTCTTTCCTGATGTGTAATAGTTGCATATTAGGAAGTCATGTGAATTGCCAAAGCAATTCTCTTATGCAATGTAAATAGTAATTACCTTGGGGATTTGTATTGCTATTTCAAAGTGAGTTTCCATTCCACACCTAGTAATTATAATGTGTAAGGCACTTTCAGCAGTCTCTCAGGGAAAGTAAGGTGTGCGTGGGAAAGGAGGTGAACTTCTCTCTCAAACATGAAGGTGAACTTATTTAAGTTGCCAATTTGAACTGGTTTTCCTTTTTTTTAATGTATCTGGTTAACTCAATTATAAACACATGCACAGTGATGAGATGTGCCTTCCAATTACACCTGTGAATCCAGTGAACCCTAAGTCCTCTAGTTTTAAAAGGGGAAATAAGTGTGCATCTAACTGTCTCACAGAAGTAAAGATATATTCATGTTTCCTTGGCTAAATTAGCTTAACCCTGATCTGGTGGTTTCCAAATATGTTGAACAACATAGACATTATAAATGATGAATGGAAGCACCAAATTGAAGAAGATTGATGTAGGAAGCCCTCAGGTTTCTTCTATATATGTCTTTATTTTTTTAAGCTTATTCTTGAACTTCAGTCTGCTGTTTTCTGCAACCATCTTCCAGAGATAATCTTTCATGCCTTTGCAAGATGAGATCCCATAATATGCATTTCAGCATTCACAATTTAACATACACAGATGAATGCCTTCAGCTTGATCCAGCTGGTTATATATTAATGTTCCAGGTATAGTACAATAGTTCTGCTCTTAATTCTATTCATATTGGGGTGAAAGTAAATCTAACTGAATTAAATAAGAGTTCACTATTTGAAATCAATGTCTGATGTCCATTGTCCAGCATTTGAGATCAATTTGTCATTGTTCTTCCTAAAATGTGGTTTTTCAGAATGGAATTCAGTTTGGTAGGTATTGTCTGAGCAATGCAAAATATAAGGAAAGGATGATTTGTTTAGATTTTGACTTTTGTTTATGTAAGCTAGGATTGCATTTGCTTTTTGCAGCAGCATCACATTGTTGGCTCATGTTCAACAAACAATCCACCAGGTCCTTTTTTTGCACTTCTCTTTCTTTCCCTGACCAAGAAGGGGGAAAAAAATATATTCTGGCAGGTATCGGTTCATTGGGACCCTGAGACTCATAGACTTGAGAGCAAATCCTATTTTGAACTCCAAGGCTCATGTGATCCTCTGAACTGCAGCCATAATCCATGCAATCTGACTTGCTTTCATTTCTGGGCTGGCCATATGTTTTGACCTTGCCCTTTGCAAATCTCTCAATTCCCAGCATTTGGGTCAAACTTTTTGAAAATCAAATGTTTATCTTAGAGGGCATTCTGAGACTTGTACCCACATGAGTTTGAGTCCTAGTACTAAAACAGGATGTCACACCAAGAAAGTAAAAAAAGCTATTTTCTAAGTCATGGGAACCATGATTTCAGCTTGACATTTTTTAAAATGTAAAGATATATTCAGTGCTCATTAACTAAAAAATACTTAAAGGATTTGGAAGTTACCACAGCATCCTAATTACATTAACAGAAGTTCCTAATACTTGCACATTGGGAAAAGTGACTTTGTTTGAAGCAGAAGGTAGTTCTGCACATTATGACAGTGATGAAATATTGTATGGAATAGTATTAAAAAGAATAAGAGCAGCAGTAACATCAAAGATTTCAAAGCTGCTTTTAAGAAATAAGGCCAGGCAGGAGGAACATTTGGAGTGTTTGAATAGATAAAGCATTTTAATAATATAAATGTTAGAATGAATAGTTTCCTGGGCAATTTCCTTTTCCAATAGATTTTGACTCCACCATGCCATCACCTTGTGACATTGTCCTTGTGCTGGCTTATCCAAAGGCTGTTTTTTTGGGGGACTGTCAAGAACCTTGCTTTGAACAGTTTGTGCTGTCTCAAGCCAAGTAAATAGCTAACCAACCATGACTGATCTAAACAAGCTTAGCAAATTTGAGCCTGTTTGTGCTTGGATGAGAATCCCAGGACTGTAGGCTAGGCTGAATAGCTGAAAAATCCCTGTGGTTGCCAGGAAAACAATATGAAGTTGAATGAAGTCACCAATAATTGGCTTCATTTGAAAGGGATATTGCAAACCAAGCATGCACAGTGAACTTGATTAGATGCAAAATACATAAGCAAATGCAGAGAAGTGTAAATAGTTAACAAGCCCAGAAAAAAAAGCAGCCCATTTTTCATCTCAACACTTGTCCAGGTAGGTGATAACTCTGTGGAGAGAAGAGAGGAAGGCTATGAGCCCACTCCAAGTCAGGCATTCTGTAGATTTTGTCTTGAATGACTGTCTACAGCAGGGATGTCAAACTTGCATCGTCATGGCATCGTCACGTAACATATTGCGACTTTTTCTGCTAAACCAGGCATGGGCGTGGCCAGCATGTGACACATCTGGCCCGCGAGCTGCAAATTTGACACCCCTGGTCTACGGAATTACAGGCTTGAGGGAAAACCACTGCAAATTCATTGTCTCTTACAACAGAATCATGGCATGACGAGAATTAAGGAATACCTAGCATTTAGAGACATCAAAGTTTCAGGTTCCGGTGGATCTTTGGAAATGATCAGTTTTGCTTGTGAAAGACAGACCCATCTGTCTGCTACTCCTCTCCTCTATTCTTGAAGCTCATACTAAAACTGGCCATTTTATCATGGTATCTAATCATGATGGCTTATAGAAACCTCAGCTGATTAAATAGGTCTGCTTCTTTTCTTTTTTTTAATCTGCTTAATACTGCTTTGATGGAGAATCCAGAATGGCATGTTATTTAAAAAGCCATTATTTAATACGCCAGTTGCTGCCTGTCCAAGTTGCAGATATTTCCCAAGTGTTTCCTAATATGATTGGAGATATTAGTATAATTTCTTGGGTAATCTGGAGCTTGAGTGATCAAGAAGAAAAGGCATGAAGCATTAGCCCATAAAGAGCATGACTTGCTGAACACTAAAGGAGCAAATAAGGACATCTCTTTACCTTGCCAAACTATATATAATCAATTCTCACAAGATTTTAGGTGAATTCTCACCTATAATCTTGCCAGGTTTAAGAGAGTTCAAATGAGAATGACAAAATCTTGCATGATTTCATAGTCTGCCAAGATTCGGTCCAATTTAATTTTTTTTCTCAAAGGACCCTGCCTATGGCTTGAATCTCCTACAGTCTTCTCAGGGACCACCAATACTCTCCAATCCACACAAAAACCATTTTATGCCAACATTGTTTTTACAGTAGTGTACATTTTATATTTGCCACTAGAAATAGTCTAGTAAAAATTCTACAGCAGGCGTTTGCCTATATAGCCTCTAATAAATCAATAAAATGTTGAAGTGCTACAAATTCTTGATTGAGTCTCACCAGAACATGTTTCAAGTATCCTCTTAAATATTCACCAGTTTGCTGCCTCTGACCTTGGGAACCGCATTTAAATTATTACTGCCACTGTTGACCTTCCACGAATCTCAGTAATTCAATTTCTCTTCACATCAGCCCATTCTTAATTTTAACTATTTGTTCCACAAAATCTTACTTTTAATCAATTCTTCATTAGTTGGGTTGGGAACTTGCAAATACACATATAGATGTGTGTGCGACTTAAAAGTTCCATCTTGCAAATACTGTACTATAACTAATGCTATGTGAATGCCTGAAAAACTGAACACTCACTTCAGACGCATTGCATCATGAACTGTACCATATTCACATTTGATTTATTTGTGTTTATACAACTTGGTACCAGAGCTGATCAATCTGAAATACGTTTATACATTCCTGAGTAATAGTCCCATGACGTCAGCAGAAGTCAGTCGCAAATTCTTCTAAAAGGATGTCAACCAGAGCTCATATAATTCTTGGGCAAGTACTTAATAAGAAGTTTGATAGAAGCCACTCCAAACAGACTCTCAATTGTGTCTTCACCTTAAGTCCCTCAAGCATTTTTATCCAGGAAAAAAAAATACAGCTTGATACTTCAATGCAGGAAAGACTTTCAAAGGATCATCCACCTCAGAAGGCTGTAAAAGCCTGAAAAGTAACAGAAACAGAAAGTTAGTTGGTTCCTTTCTTCTCCAGAGTCTGGCTGGCCATTACAATGGTGGTCTGCAAAAAGCTTTGGCTGAAGATCCAAGAGATATTGGAGCAATAGAAAGTGTTGAACTGCCCTATATTAGCCCCTCCCTAAATAGTCTTCCTGAGTTTCTCTGTTCTTTATTTGCCCAAAGGGGAAGATTTTAAGTCCTGAAAAGCAATTCTAAAGTACCATTCATTTCCTTTGCTGCAAACCTAAAGGCCTGGCTTTTATCCTGCAGCTGCCAGGAAGGAAATCAAGGAAAGAATCCAGGGGAAATGAATTGTTACTGGCAACAAAGTTATATGATGGAATCTCAATAGATCTCTTGAATTAAAGCAGGAAGATGTATGCAGTTGGGAACTGTCAACCTGACACATCTTCAAGGACTCAGTGTTGCAAATTGGCACTCTCAGCCCCATCATATTTACTTCGATTCAGGCAACCTTGATTTTAGTACTATTTATTTCTAAGTACGGTATTAGAAATGCAGTTTCAGTTTTAGTGCCAAGGGATAAATCAAACTCTAGCTGTAAATTTTAGAACTGCTTTAAAATCGAGAGCCATCTTCCTTTTTCCCTCGATGCTAATTATGAAGTGAGATCTAACGTAATACTAGCATGCTTAGAGATGGATGTTGGAATGCCCCGATTCAGTAAAGCTTCATTTTCAAATTAGATGGCATGAATCAGGAGATCATATCACAGCCTTGGCAAACTCTAGTTGCAATGTGAAAAGTAAGATCGACCTATCTAATGAGGCTGGTTTACTGTAAGGCCATCTAACATATGCTCAGATTCACATATCATTCCTATTCCTGGATTTTTTGGAAGGTGGGTAATCACTGAGCCTAGGTGGCGCAGTGGTTAGAGTGTTGAACTGCAGGCCAATTCTGCTGATTCAATCTAGCGGTTCAAATCCCACTAGGCTCAAGGTTGACTCAGCCTTCCATCCTTCCGAGGTAGGT
>JANHFL010003046.1:6235-21299 GCA_032468155.1 Oxyrhabdium leporinum
ATAATAATAATAATAATAATAATAATAATAATAATAATAATAATAATAATAATAATAATAATAATAATAATACAGTGTTCCTGTACATGACTGAGCTTCTATCTGGTAACACATTGGCTTCCCAGTATGTTATTCTTGGAACCAGAATTACACACACTGTGCAATTTCTGATGCAGTGCAATTAAAATAAGATAAAATAAGAATAGGAAATGAATGAATGACTTAATTTGCAGTTTCAGGACAAACCATCACCTGCACTTTTAAGTTTGCATGTTTCTCCATTTTCTGATGCAATTGCTCAACCAAGAACGTATCTACTACTGATTTTTTTTTAAAATTCAGTACAAGAGTGTTGATTAAGTGGCACACAAAAAGGTATTTCTTAGGAAAAATGTACAGATGATAATAAAATAATAATATTTTTTTAAAATGGCAAGGCAATCTCAAATAAGAGGAAGGGTGAGCTTAAGGGTGAGGAAACTAGGATCTGCTGAAACTGGAAGTGTTGCCCATCCTTAGTTTAAGATACTTATTATGGTAAGTAATCAGCTGGGCAATCCTTAATTCAAACTTCACCAGTTACCAGTTTAGTATTAAATAAATGACTTAATGATAATGATTCAGACCCTGGAACAACTTCAGGTTTTTGTTTTTTGTTTTTTTATAAAATAAGCGCCATTTCCCCCCTGTTCACAATCCAAAGACTGTTGAGCATGAAAGACTGGTCCATGAGAGCAAATTTGGTCTAGTTCACCAGCTCTGAAAGCAGTGAGTTCAAGTTCCTCCTTAGCCATGAAAGCCCAACTGGGTGACTTTGGGCCAGTTACTCTTTTCCACTCAATCCACCAGACAGATTTGTTGTTGTGGGAAAAATAGGAGGAGGGAGATGTGTTGGATATGTTTGCCACCTTGAATTATTTGTAAAAATAATAAAGGTGGGATATAAATAAATAATGGACATTTTGCTTTGATGGGAGTTTGGAGGAGTTACCTGCAATGTGGAACCTTCTGGGAGGGGAAAGAGAATGTAAAGCTCACATACTCATGGTGATGTGGAAATGCACACGTTCCAAGTAAAATAAATATATGTAATTGTGTATGCAGTGGAATCAGTAGCTCTGTTTTTCCAGCATCCCAGATGACGCAGAGAATGCTTTCTGGATATAAACATTACTACAGATGCTGATGTAAGCATGGAGCATGCTTGTTTATTTACTGATCAAAATATTTGTACAAATTGACTATTCCTGTAACTAAAAAGTGGAGTTACGGTCGTGATCCCACTTCTCCCACTAATGCATTGAGTGCTGATGCAAATCATATGAAAGTAAATTAAAAAGCGATAGATGATCCCTGGGCTTAGAGTTGCTTGAAGGCACTGTTGCTCCAACAGATTGAAGGCTACTCCTGCATACAATAGGATGCAAGCCTATTCAATGGCTATGTGACACTCCCTATAAAGCATACTTTTGTACTTAAGCTTCAGCTGGAGGTTTTTTTTTGGGGGGGGGGAGAGATTTATTTCCCAGTGACTCTATAAAGTCCCAATCTGGCAACCATTACATTGACATTTTCCAAATTCATTCCCCTGTTTATGGCCCTTCTTAATTTGTCATGCCTTCTAAGCCATTAATTGTACAAGAGCATTTACAGAAGACTCCATCTGACTGTGAAGCCACATGCCTTTTCCCCTAGAGTTGGCAGCAGAGGCTGAAAAGAACAATGGCTGGAGAGGGGGGTTGCCTGCCATCTGCCAACTTTTTTTTTCCACAGAGCTTTTTGTCTTTTTCCTCCTTTGCTGTTGCCAGGAGAGGAGAACGCGCACCATGGAAATCTATGAAAGAATTGTCGCAGAGGGAGAATAATGGCATGTGTGCAGAGCCCAAAGGGAGGGGAATAATTCTTGGACTATTCCATCTTTATTGGATGGAGAACAAATTCTGGAGAAAACGTGAGCCAAGAGCTTTCAGCAAGTACATCTCTCGATTGTCTGCAGACAATAGACTCACATGCCCTGACCGACATGCGCGCACGCACATACACACAGAAATACACCCACCTACACCCCAACAGTGCCTGCAGATAAGATTTTCTTATAGAATATAGCATATTTCAGAATTATTTGCATTTAATTAAAAAGCCCATATGCAGGTCATCGGCACTTTACATGTTGCATGCCTCCAAAGACTATCACTCTGGGGCATGGACACATTGAAAACATGTTTCCATCCAACCAGGATGGCTTCTAGTGCTGTTGCCCATCTACATCTACCAATCTGCTAAGCACAAAGTAGAGGATTCTTGGTGGCCACTTTGTCCAATGTTCTCAAATCTACCCATGGTTTTCATGACAATAGTCAGCATAACTGGGCACCTCCTGATCACCCATCATCCAGCAGAGGCCAATACACAAGCTGGATATTGTGGGTCAGTTTCACATTAGTCCATGCCAGGAACTCAGCAAACAGCAAAAGAAAAGAAACACCAAGAAATTCACATATAGCTTGCTCTAACAGACAGATTCCCAAGGAGAAAAGAGATTTCCCTGAAGCCCTTGCATCAGTGCTACAGGTCACAAGGGTGAAGATTTATTTCCAGTTGAATAGATGTTCTGGAAAAGCATTCTGGAGGGCTTCTTTGAAGATGAAGACTCATTGCTTGGCACTACTAGGATTAATAGGAGCAGGAAAACATAGTTCCCTGGTCTATATCCTGTGAGTGATGGCTTGGAATTGTTGCAATTACATTGGTATTGGGCAACTCAGGATGGCTTTTGGGAGGAATACTTGAAATTATACACATTGCTCCATCTTGGGTTGCTTCTTCCATCCTCACCCTGTGTTTTTTTTTAAAAATATGGAAGAGGAACAGAGAAAATATGTGCAACAGTCTTGAAATGGGAGTTTCAAATGGCTGTAGATTGGAGATCTACTCCTAGGGAGGGGAGGGGGAGAACAGAGTGCAACAAAACCGCATATGGGTCAGGAAGACAGCAATGTTATTGTTCTGATAAACAGAATATTCACAGGAATCTCACACATAATGCCAATGTATGCAAAAGACAAGGCTGATAAAGGCTTTTTGGGGCCAGAGACAAATTATCCTGCCAGAACTTCTTCTTTTGGATAATAACATAATAATGTTAGATAACCATTTCACTGTCCCTTGATTACAGCCAATTTTGGTTTTCTGAGCCAAAATTGCAGGATACCACACAGAACAATCATATTCTGTGCTTGATCCCTCCGTATTGCTCCTTTCTTACTCCCAGCCCTTGAGTGAAACAACAGCCATCAACAGAAAGAGCATTCTTAAAGTAATATTTCTCTCCTTTATTCCAAAGTTGTCTGCAGATGTGACTTTAAAAAATCAAGATGGTGGCCACAATGGCCACCCAAAAAATCAGGCAGAGCTTAAATTATGGCCACCCTCTTTCCTATTTTTACCATATCCAGTGGACACCCCATCTTCAGCTAGTGCTTTCTGAGAACTAATCCAAGGGAGTGATTTTAAGCATGGAGCATTTTCACCCTTGGTCCTGGATAAACATGGCTTTGCAAACACCAGTTTTCCTGACAATCAGCAGTCTTTGGTAAAAAGGGAAAGGAAGCTAGAAGAATCCACTCATTATTTTGCAGGCATTAAAGCAATAAACAATAAAATAAAGCAGTAAAGTAAAACGACCAGTTTGATGTAGTGGTTAAGGCACTGAACTAGACACCACAAGCATGTAAATTCTAATCTCACCTTAGGCACAAAGCCAGATGGGTGACTTTGAGCCAGTCACTCTTTCTCAGCACTAGGAAGAAGGCAATGGCAAACCACTTCCATAAAAACTGTGGGCACTAGCTTAGGCAATTGCCATGAATGAACACTGACTTAAAGGTAAAAAGAAAAAAAAAGCAGTAAGGATAACCACATCAGCAACGTGACTGTTGTGGTAGAGTAGAGGACAGCAATCAGGGCAGGAAATTTTATGTTGGCATATTTTTCTCCTGGCTAAAGGAGTGATGGATATCATTATAATGTGGCCACCTGCTGGCGTCTTAAATATAGTTTACCTTATGACCACATTAGAAACCAGTGACTTGCTGAGCTTTGAGATATAACTTGGAAGGAAACAGTAAAAATCCAGTGCGGTTTTTGAAAGCCTGAGCTAGATGTCAGATTAAGGGATGAACTCCATTTTTTTTCTTGTTTCTGTTTTGAAAACAGTTTTGAGAAAACCCTAAAAATGGAAGAAGCAAAAATAGGAAATAAAAACATCTAGATTACTCACTGCCAAATTTTGAGGTAGAGCAATTGCACAACATAAACTTCACTTGGGAGAACAACACGTATAACACAGAGTTATGTCTAAATACCTCAGTGGCCATCCAACATTCGCCCTCTGATAATCTTTCTTTGCCAAGAGAAAGAGAGAAAGCATTCTCCCTTGAATGAAATGCAGCCTTTTCTATGTACAAAAGCTATAAGGAGAAGGAAATCACACTAAGTTTTGAAAAATTGCTTGTTATATGATAAAAATATAATGACCACTAGCTCATTTATTTTTTTAGAAATTTTGCTTCTGGCTAACCTGTAAAACATATGAATTTATTTAAGTCAGTTGAACAGAATCCCATATTGCAATATTCTCATGGGGTATGTGCCTTGAATAGAATGAAAAGCAATTAAAGTACATCACAACTTTTAACAACACAACAACAAATGGAATTTATAGGTATCTTTTTTACAACTGAGTGGCCCAAGCTATATGAGTTATTTAAAAGAAGAGAAAAAATCAAAAGAAAGGAAGATCCCAGAGAGGGTGTTCCATCCAAGACTTTTAGAGATACATGTTCCATTATGATGGGATATTATTGTATAAAATGTCCTCTCCCTGACAATGATTTTTCTGTCTCACTTCATTTGATGGGTGCAATGAAGTGAATGCCTTTAAGACTGCAGTGTGAGCAGACACACAGAAATGACAAAAGGCTATCTTTCAGATCCCTTGTTCCAAAGTAGTTTATATCTTGAAAAGTTAAATTTGTATTTTACGTTATACCTGGGAACTAGGTCCTAGTGCATCTGTCAAGCAAGCCACAGACGTAATTAGGTGAGGGCATTCATTCCAAGTTAGGAATCTTGTAACTATTTTTGGGGGGGGATCAACTGCAGTTTCTAAACTGTTTCAGATGATTTTTCTTTTTTAAAAAAGGGAGGAAATGCAAGTCAATTTTGAAAATCGGGCCAAAAGAAAGATGCTGATTCTCAATATGTCCAATTTTATTTGCTTTCGGGTAAGGGTTGCGGTGATTATTATTTCCAACAATTGAAAGAAACAAGGTCCATTTCAAAAACTGATTCTTTTTGAATATAGGAGAAGAGAAAATTAAAACCTGTTGTGGTATTCAAAGAAGATGCAATTATGTAAGTTCTTTTGAGAGTAAGAAAAATCACCAGGAGAAAGGCTTTATGAAGGCATGTCGTAGCATGTGTGAGTATCTGAAAAGTGTGAGCTTCTAGATTTTCTTAGTAGGCTAATAAAACTTTCAACATATGTGCAAAGTTGCCATTAATACAAGTTGTTTATTGATACAAAATAGCTGTATCAACAACAGAAAATCACTTCATATTTTCCCTGACAAGGACAATGAATGCATCCAAAATGAGTGAGTAACTCATGCGGATTTTCAAAATAAAAGTGGCATTAAAAATTGAAAAGAAGGAGTGGCATAAATAATAAAAGAAGCTACAAGGCGAAGCAGAGATAGTCAAGGGAAGTTAAGTGTTGCTTTTCTTTTAACATCTAGCCTCGCCAAATTGATTCCTGGTTTATTCATAGTTATATAAGCATATTTGCACACAGGAGTGGGCTGCTGGTGGTTCGCGGGGGTTCGGGCGAACCCTTTGCTAAGACTCTGCAGAGTTCGGTGAACCCCCAAATCCACTCCTGGCTGGCTCCGCCCCTCTCTGCCCAACCCCGCCCTGGCTAGGAGAACATTCTCTTCAGCCCAGCCTGATTAGCAGAAGCGGCTGGTTTTCGCTTGATTCTGCCTCCGACAATCAGCTGTTTCAGGCTGCAGGGATCGCCATTGCCTATTGCCACCTCCGCTCCGCGTGCCCCGTTTTCAGCCTCTGCACACCAGAGATTGGAACGGGTGAAAAATGGGGCGCGTGGAGGTTGAAAATGGGGTGCTGGGGCGCGCGGAGGCAGTAATAGGTGATGGTGATCCCTGCAGCCTGAAATAGCTGATAGTCGGGAGGCTGATTCAAGACAAAATCAGCTGCTTATGCTAATCAGGCTGTGCTGAAGCTGAAACAGGTTTTTGCTGTTTGCTGCAAGGAGGCAATTTGTTGGGAAGCAGAGGCAAATCTTCTGGAACACCTACAGACTAATTCACATTATAATTGCAAAGGACAATAAGAAACTGTTTTTCATTCCTGAATGTAATTGATGGCATTTTAATTATTTTGCAGAGAAATAAATATCATTAGATAATAAAATAGTCTAAAACATTTTACTATTTAAGTAATTAGGGCAAAAGACGCGAGGTTGAGTGGCCACACCCACCCAGTCACATGACCATGCAGCCATGCCCACAGTCACATGATCACCCAGCCACCCCAGTCAGCCAGTCATTAGGGCAGAGAACCCTTTGCTAAAAAATTTGAAGCCCACCCCTGGGTAAATCTATAAGACTGGTCAATGGAAATAATACCTGTGAGGGACGTGTTGAAATCTTACGTGATGGATTGTGGGGGACCATCTGTGATGATTCCTGGGACCTAAAGGACACAACGGTCATGTGCAAGCAGCTCGAATGTGGAAGCACCGTCATAGCATATGGAAGTGCTTACTTTGGTCAAGGCTCAGGAAACATAACTCCCGATGATGTGAATTGTAGAGGAAATGAAAACAGATTGGAGGAGTGTTCTCATAGAGGATGGTATCTTCATAATTGCAACCATAGAGAAGATGCTGGTGTTTCTTGCTCAGGTATCTTCCGTAGCATGAAATATTATGGCATAACAGGAAAGAAAGTAAAATATGTTTACATGTTTTCCTCATAATGGAACAGGGGTAATGTTATATATATCTTCAAAAAAACCAAAAAAAAGCAGCACCTAGACTAAATACATCTAACTTTGACATGTGGACTGAGCAGGTTCCTCAAACTGAATATAAAGCCACAAGTTGTAGCATTAGGCTGTTATAATAACAAGAACCAGAATATTGTTTGTCAAAGACCATCATACAAGACTGATTTTATCTTCTTCTTTTTTGAAAGACAAAAAGGACAAGTATAAAAAGTGGGAAGAGGGTCCCATAACTAAGGCAGACTATCAGCAAATAGCCAGAGATTGGAAAGATGAAGTGAGCAAAGCTAAGGCTCAAAATGAACTAAGACTTGGGACAAAAGGCAAAAATAAAATTAAGAAAAGCTTTTTTCAACATGTAAAAAACAAGAAAAAAGTCAAAGAAGTGTTTGGTCCACTAGTGGGAGAAAGCAGAACTATTTAACTTGTTTTTTGCATCCATTTTTACACAAAGGGAAAAAACAGTCTAACCTATGAAAACCAAGTTAAAATAGACAAGAAAATGGTCAGTGAGCACCTGTTTTTAATCAATGACTGTCTGGAACCAACTGGAGTTGGAACCAACTTCCTTTATAGGGAACCTTGGTTGGAAACCCTACCCTACATGCTTTTAAGGAACCCTGAACTAGATTAAAAATTATGTAGTTGCCATGTACCTTCCTAAATGAATTTTGAAAGTGTTGTTTCATGAAAATAAAAACATAGTAACATAGAAACCTGATGGCAGAAAAAGACTTGGGGTTCCACTGAGTCTGCCCTTTGAGTTTTTTGTTCTTGTTTTTTTTAATTCATTTATTTGTTTTTAATTATTATTTATTATTTGTATTATTTATTATGTTATTATTTTTAATTTTTGTCAGATGATAGACATGTTTATCCCAAGTGTGTTTAAGCTTGGCTACAGATGATTGACCCACTACTCCGCTGGAAGTTGTTTCCAAGCTTTCACTACCTCTTCTGTGAAGTAATAATATGCAGGCATTGTTTATACAATAATAATGAAGTTGCCATTACGATCATGCATCAATAAATAATTACAATGGCAATATTCTGTAAATCACTAGTATGAAATAGCATTATTCAGCAATGTTCAAAGAAATACTATAAGTTCCCTATTCAAGACTTCCTACTCCAATGTTATGTTGGGTAACAAGGCAAATTGTACATGTATACAGAATTTGTTTTCTGTTGGTCTTCAGTGTTACCTCATTATTTGCAGATTCCATGACTTGTTTTCTTTTTTTGTAGGTCATACTACAACTGTTCCAGAACCAGAAATACCACCTAGTAAGTCTGCATCTTTAATCCCAAAATTAAAGACTCTGAAATAAGAATAAGACAAATCTCCAATTGATCCCCAAACATATAACTTTTTCTGCTCCTACACTAAAGGGAAAATAATGGATTCTTGTGACTCACCTACAGTTGTGCCCAAATGGAAGACCATACAAATATAATAAACAAACAAACAAATAAATACATATGTGCAAATGTGGTGCCACAGGCAGTTATAGGACCTTCCCAAAGAGTGGAGATTAATATACTGCTCCAAGAGCTGCATTGGGTGCCAGAACTTTTTCCAGGTTCAGTTCAAGGAGCTGTTCATGACCTATAAAGTCTTAATAAGCAGGGGTCCAGGTTATGTGAGGGAACACCTCCCCCTGGTTGCATCTACCCACCCCATGTGGTCTGGCAGAAAAGGCACGGTTGGACGAGTTTGAACTCCTTTATAAAGGAGTTATCACTTGATGAGGTCTGGTCATGCAGTGAATGGCATCCATTCTTTGGAATATTGTCCCTTCACCTCCCCCGTGGTTAGATTGGCCCCAACCCAAGCCTTACAGAAGTCTCTCAACTTGTCATGTTGCTTGGACTTGGAGCCTGCTAGATGTCTGTATTGAGAGTGAAGCATGAATTATACTCTCATGGTGATTATGTTCTTTATTTTTTAATCCAGTTGTTAATGGTTTTATACCTGTAATTTTTGTGGTTTATTTTTGTGGTTATTATTTTATTTGGTCTTATTTTGAATTAATGTCTTTGAGCTGTCCAGAGTGACAATTGTGAGATTGGTAGATATGTATATTGAATTAATTAGTGAAAAAGACATCTGTGCATTTTCCATGCAACCATCTGAACAAAATTTAAAAGTAGACCTTTGATAACATAAAAGTATCAGTTAATTGATTCTTACCTGACTCCATCCTATGCAAAATTTCAAAAATTCTCTGTGTCTTTGAAGTTTCAGATGCCTCATTTTTCCAGTTTCCCATTCAAATACATAGATTCTGTCTCATTTTTCTCAGGGGAATCTGTAAGACTGGTCAATGGAAAAAATAACTGTGAGGGACGTGTTGAAATCTTACGGGGTGGAATGTGGGGGACTGTCTGTGATGATTCCTGGGACCTAAAGGACGCAACGGTCGTGTGCAGGCAGCTCGATTGTGGAAGCGCCGTCGCAGCATATGAAAAAGCTTACTTTGCTCAAGGCTCAGGAAATATAACTATGGATGATGTGAATTGTAGAGGGAATGAAAACAGATTGGAGGAGTGTTCTCATAGAGGATGGTTTCAACATAATTGCAATCATGGAGAAGATGCTGGTGTCAAGTGCTCAGGTATCTTCTGAAATATAAGAATCAAACAGGAAAGAAAATACAATGTGGAACAGTTTAATGTTATATATTTTTTCAAAAATGTTACACATATATTGAAAGAAAGGGAAAAAAGCAGCGTCTAGGCTAAATGCGTCATTTGACATCTATAATGGTCATGTTCCTCAAACAGAATATTAAGCCACAAGTTGTAATCCTTAGGCTTGTTATAATGAACAAGAACTAAAGCATTTTTTATCAAAGACCATCATGCAGAACTATTGTTATCTTTTTAAAAAATAAATATTAGTTTTGAAATGAGAATGCAGTAGACACAGTGTACGTTCCCAAATGCTGCTATTAAAAAGCTTGACAGTTGGCCAAATGAATCACTGTATCCAAAGAAGGCTCGCGGCAGGGGTGGGCTGCTGGGGGTTCACAGGGATTCGGGCGGACCTTTAGTGAAGATTCTGCAGGGTTTGCTGAACCCCCAAATCTCACTCAGAGAAATGGCTATTGACATTCTCTGTACTATTCACGTTGCACATATGTTTTGTAATAACAGACAATCCATTTCACTCAATTCCTATTAATAATAAAACCACCCATTGACGTTGGAGAAACAAGGCAGAGGCAATGAATGTTACCTAAAGAAAACTGCCCTTTAAGCCCCGGAAACAGCGAAAGCATGAGGAAGAAGCTCAGATTGACTTCCTCCTAACTTTCTTCAGATAGCATCTGAAGGAAGGAAAGAGAGCAAAGCTCAGTCAGGATGAAGCATATAAGGAAGCCAACTGGGACTGTTGTGCTATATGCTATATAAACAAATTCTTGAGAGCCTGAAGAGGATGTCTTTCCTTCTCTCTCTTATTATATTTATTCTACTGAATTAGGGAGGAATCAGTGTTACCTTTTTTTCCTCATCCTTCCTTTTGAAGTTTCAAAAACTGAAAGGATGCTTTCATTTATGTAACTGTCATTTTTATGAATAGTGCTCGACTTACAACACAATTGAGCCCCAATTTTTTGTTGTTAAGTGAGACATTTGTTAAGGTTTTGCCCAATTGTGGATAGTTTTCCCCAAATCAGACTATATTGGGCTTTTTTTTCCAGCTACTTTGCTTCATATGTTTATATATATATATACTGTGTGTGTGTGTATTAATAGCATTAGCAATAGCACTTAGACTTATATACTGCTTTATAGCCCTCTCTAAGTGGTTTAGAGTCAGCATATATTTATATACATATAGTGAGTATATGTGTGTGTGTGTGTGATTTCTTTTTTAAAAAACTCATAAAACATTGCACTGCACTTGCCTTACAGATTCTCCTAATTAATTTGGTTTAAAAGTAAAATAATATATTGATGATATTGCCTGTTGTATTCTTCCAAATTCTCAGAGATTTTAACTTTTTTCTAAAACACCAGCCTGGAAACTAAATCTTGGTCTTATTTCCTGTAACAAAACAAAATTAACACTAACATGGGAAATAGTTTTTAAAATCTACAAAGTTACATGCACAATATTTGGCTTTGTGTTATCTAGCAAATCAATGTGGAGGCCAGCTGACAAATGCTCATGGATCCATTTCTGCACCTTATTATCCTGGAAACCACACCAATATGACCTGTGTCTGGACAATTCAAGTGAGGCCCTTTGAAAGCATAAATTTAAAGTTCTCTTCTGTGAAGTAAGTTGAAAGATTATTTTAACTTTTTTCTTCTATATTCTTAATAAATGTGTTTTTGGGTTTGTAAGCTGCTAATATATTATCTGTGTACATCAGCAACAATTATTATTCCAGAGTGAGCCAGACTGGGTTAGCAGACATGATATACATTTGGGATGACTAAAATTAAGCAATCAATTCAACGTTTAACTGAATTCAACATAGTTCAACTGAAATAATGTCTTTACAATTTTAAACATGCCCCTTAAAAGAAATTCTAAGTACTCCTTTTTTGGCTTAATGTGATTATTTATATCTTAAATGATTTAACACAATTTGGTGTTCAAGTAGTCCTTGTTTTACTATCACAATTGGGACCAGAAGGCAGTTGTTAAGTGAGATATGCCCAATTTTATAACCTTTTTTTGCCACAGGTGTTATGTGAATCATTGCAATTAAGTGAATCACATGGTCATTAAGTGAATCCAGCTTCACCCATTGACTTTGCTTGTTGGAAGCTGGCTAGGACAGTCATATATGGTAATCACATGACACCCCCCCCCAGGACACTGCAACTGTCATAAATGCATGCTGGTTGCCAAGTGCCCAAATTTTGATCGTTTGGCAACATTTTCAAATCCAAGGACCAGTCATAAGTCCCTTTTTTCAGGCCATTGTAACTTTGAATGGTGGCTAAATGAATGGTTGTAAGTTGAGGACTACCTGTAGTGGTTAAGGCATCAAGCTAAAAACTGGGAGACTGTGAGTTCTAGTCCTGCCTTAGGCATAAAGCCACCTTGGGTCAGTCATTTTCTCTCAGTCCTAGGAAGGAAGCAGTGAAAAAAAATCAGTTCTGAAAAAGTTTCCCAAGAAATCCACAGGGACCTGTCCAGGCAGTCACAGAGAATCAGTGATTGAATGGAAGAAAAAAAAATGATGCCAAAGTAAGAGATGAGGAGTGAACTCTTTATCTATTTCTGTACAGCTTGGACTGTGATAAAGAATATGTTGAGATTTTTGATGGACTCCGATATAGTTCATATCTACTTGGAAAAATTTGTTCTAATGCCTATCTCAACTATACCTATATATCAACTTCCAACATAATGACAATAGTGCTGCATAGAGATTCAGATTCTTCAGGAAATGGGTTCTCTGCTCGTTACTACTCTATTCCAACAGGTAAGGATATTTATGTAGTTCATTTAACCTGCATCCTGTTAATGATGTAATTTAGGCATTCAATTTTATACTATGTAGGGTCATTGGTTCGTTGACTATTTCAGCAGCCTATCTTCATGAACAAAATAATTTTTATCATCTTTGAACTTTCTGAAATTGAATAATGTTTAAATAAATGAAACAAAATAAGAACACAACAATATAATAATATAATTAATTGGAAGAGGCATCAGATGCAACAGAGCAGAATACAACTCCTTATCGCTAACTTAATATTTAAACTAAGAAGCATCAACAATGTTTTAAAATGGAGCCAAACTACTGACAGTGTACTAGTTGTATCGAAAGATCCCACAATTGAGGTGGTACAATAGAACAGTTGTATCTTATAATGTATTTAAAGTGCTTGGAGAAATGCCTTTTTTAAAGTTCAAAAATAGATAAATGGGGTGCACATCTTATTTTCAAAAGTAAACCTAAAAATCTTAAAAGAAGCATTCAGTATAACCCTTTCAGTACTGGTATAATCCAGTTTGGTTGTACTAGTTTGTTTGACAGCTACAGAAATATAATCAGTAGAAGCCTCACCATATGTAATCCAATCACGTATGTTCGTAGGCATAGTTTACTCAAACCTTGTCCTCCCCATGTTACCCATCGCTCTTACGAGATTTCAGATTTGGTTCCAAAGCAGCCAATCACTGCTTGCCACCAGACGACTGATGCAGGGGAGAGAGGGAGGTGGGAAAGAGGATGGGGATGCAGCCCACTATCTTCCTCTGTGACATGCAACCTATGGGTTTCTGGGAAGTATAGCTGGAAGACCACTTCAGCAATGCTGAGGTGCCCACAACTTCCCCAAATTTCATCCCCACAAGAGTCATAGCTCCTAGCATTCTGTAAGTTAGCCCATTTGAGTTTCCTCGATTCAATAACAGTTGCCCTACACTTTCCAATTTCACCCAATTTAAGGTTATAAAAAAATAGACCCAAGAGTTTTAGTAGTATGCAGATTGGATGGAAGTAATAATCATCATGTTTAATTAAATCATTTTATTGTGTTCACAGAACCGACACCTACTACACCAGCTTCTATTTCTAACAATACAAGTAAGATAGTATTTTTTCTCTGATATTGTTTAGTTGATGAGCTGTAAAGCGTTAAACCGTCACTAGAGATCACAGTAGCAGCAGGCGTATTAGAATAAAGGTTTCTCTTGCTTTCTTGTTCTCTTGTTCAAGACCCATTCATGAATTACTACTGTCATATTTAGTGTGTTCTCGGAGTGTCAGAGTCTAAAGTTGCATAACCATTTGACTAGGTTAATAAGGGTGTCAAACTGGTGCCCTGTGGGCCAGATGTGTCACACGCAGACCATGCCCACCCCAGCTCCACGAATGAGAAAAACATCACGAACTGTCACGTGACGGCAACGTGACACGGCGAGTTTGACACCCATGGACTAGGAAGTACTTTCTTACTATGCAAGGGATTATATATCTAAGATCTAAAAATATTATGTTTTCACCATTTATATATATAAATCAAGCAACAGATTAAAGTCTAATAGTACTATTAGATAGCATAGCAATCATATCATTTTGAATTAATTCCAGCGTTAACCTAATCAAATGGTTCTATTCACAAACCAATACTGCTATAATTGCTTAATAATTTAATCAATATTTAATTCCAAATCAGCTTTCCTTTTACTTGGTCTTAATAAATATTTCACCCCTTTTTAAACTGATTTTAGATTACAGGCTTACTCCTTTTTCCTACTTTAGAGTCTACTTTTGAAATTTAGAAGTGCAAAAGTTTGAACATCTGTCTTAGCAGCCCCTGAAATCTTCATTTTTCCTTCAGGAAATCTTGTATTTATTTCCTTTTCATGGTTCCCAGAGATTATAATACCATAATATATGTCTCATATAATGAATTTGACATGTCAGAAATACATTTCACATATAGTACTTTAATATGGTATTGTCCCATGTGTTTGAGTGGTAAGGATTCAATTTGTCCACAGTGTGCGCTCTGATTCTTGATCCAGATTTATAGAATTTCTTGGTTGCATGTAAATTTGTGAAGTCAAGTTATCCAGGACCAAAACCCTAAACCAATAAGAAAGAAAAATATTCTCCTTGTCATTGTGATGTTAGAAAAAGGTCTGTTGGCTATTGTAAATTGAACTGTTAAACCACCAGTTCGATGAAGATAGTCACCTTTATTATATTTTCAGTTTCCCAGTTTGCATTACAGATGCAAAAACTGTAGCTTTTCTTTTTTAGAATCTCAGTTGTAAAATATATTTATAAGAATCTGAAGTGTCCTGGAATCATTTGTACATAACTGATAGTCTCATACTGTCTTCTCCAAACTAGTATGTTGGGACAACAGATTGAGGAAGGCTTAATTAAGCATGGCATTGGTTGATGATTGGGTGGTTTGCATTACCTGCCTGTGAAGATATCTCTCTCTCTCTCTCTCTCTCTTCCTCCCTCCCTCCCTCCCTCCCTCTCTCTCT
>JANHFL010003046.1:21399-51776 GCA_032468155.1 Oxyrhabdium leporinum
AATAGAATAGAATAGAATAGAATAGAATAGAATAGAATAGAATAGAATAGAATAGAATTCTTTATTGGCCAAGTATGTTTGGACACACAAGGAGTTTGTCTTTGGTGCATAAGCTCTCATTGTACATAAAAGCTATAAGTGATAAATAAAGCAGGAATTTGGAGGAATGAAATATGAAATTATGCAAAAATTGCTCAAACTAGGGGTATAAGAATGCTAGAAAGGTGCAAAACAGCAGTAGAGCCAAGGATCAAAAAATAGGTAGAGCCGGGACAAAAAAAAAAAATCAAGTTATCTTAGATTAAATGTAAATATATTGTAACTAAATAATTACATTTAATCTAAGATAACTTGATTAATATCATTTCTCCTATTTTCAATGGTGGAAATATTTTGGACAAATTCCAGAAGTCATAAGATTTGCATCTGTGACTTAGAATGTTAAGATGACTAATAAACCGATTGAAGGTTTTTGGAAAATCAATGAATTAATAAAATGACTTTTCTTTAAAGTAAAACAAATGATCGTATAAAATCATCAACAAAATTACTAGGAAATATTCAAAAGGAGACTTTGGCAAAATGTTTTGGAAGTGGTAAGTATGTAATACACTCTATTGATGTGGTATAAGGTAAGGTACCCGCATATTTTATAATATTAAAAGAATACTAAAGAATTACTGGCTTTATAATCGGAGATTAAAATTAGGATTAATCTGGAAGCAACATAATTATTTGTCTCTTAGGACTATTCAATATTTACTTCAGATATTGTACTCTAGTTCATATACTGATTTATGAAACATGCAATGAAAGCTGCTGCTGTATTTATCAGCTGAACATCTATGTTTGGCTGAAGAGTAGATTTTTTGGTATTTACAAGTATGTACAGAGACACAGAGAACTGAAAGGAAAATATGTATGGGTTATGATCAGATGGAATATGGACTAAAGTGACACTGAGCTGAGCTCAGAAATTCCAGTCATGGGTATCGGTCTCTATTCATCCAAACACAAATAAACAAGTGTTTAAAAAAACCCTCCTCAAAACTAAATGAGATAAGAAACTATTTTTTTAAATTCGAGGTAAAAATGAAGTATAGCAGCAACAACCCACAACAAAATAGGCAATCAGTTTTCATGAAATTTCTCAGAAAATTCCAAAAGCCACAATCTACAGATTCCCCATAAATAAATTTTCTCTGACATGTTTCTCAAATCTATCCAGAGGGAAAAAGGCAGAACAAAATAGCAAGAAAATGACTAATCAGAAAGATGCTTGACAAACAAGAAACCAATCTTAAATAATGGTCTGGATGCATTACTTACCAAGATGAGAATGGGTATTAAACAGTACTTTCAGATAATAAATAAGGGAATGTTTTGCTTTTAAAAGGGAAGTTATGGTGGCTTGAACTCTGTAGGAATGCATTATGTCAGAATACTTGGGAGAAGGGCTAGGATGACCAAATTCACATAGTGTGATAGTCTAAAGGAAATGCCATCAGACTTTTTATAAGAAACTAGAAATAGCAAACTTTCTAGCAACCAAGCACTATTGAAACTGCTCATTTCTGAACTTGAATGCACCTGAATTGCTAAGTGGTCACAGATGGAATTTACTTTCCTGAAGTTATGAAATGGCCTTGGTTTGTTTGCTTTAATCTGAATCAGTTTAGATTTCATTTTCATCAAAGGCAATAGATACTGAATGAGATTTGCATTCAGTATCTCTAAATTGGAATTAGAAGTGACTAACATGGTTTAGAAACTTTAATTAGCTACTGTGCAATAATGTTTTAGACTCCTTTGGAAATATGTTTTAAGAAAAAAAGGAGGAAAGTAGAAAGGAAGTGATTTTTCAGGAAGATGTGTACCAATGAAAGGAGAAACTTTTTATTTCATGCCTTTAAATTCAAACATTGGAAACAATGAGGTTTTATAAACAAGCAAACATCTTTATTATGGTAGGTGGTCACAATTATGGACAGTTTCTTAATAGGATTTAGAAACTTTAGATAATAAGAATATGTAAGCTAAGGAAAATATAAATAAAACTATTAGAATATTATAATAAGAAGAGTTAAATACTAAATTATAAAATGGTGATTTAAATGTTTAAATACTACATAGTTAAACTAAGTGAATAAAGTATTTTATTTGTGTACTGAAACTACAGTACTAAGTACTGTACTTTAAAAGCTACTAAAATATAAAAAAAAAACTTCAGGTATGGCCCTTTCAGTCCTTTAATCAATTAATCATAACTATAGTTTTGAACTGGTGCAAATATTTATTTATATAGCATGTCATCAATGTACTGCATCATCAATCTTAAATTCTTAATTTTTCGTTATTATGACACTGTATTTGGACCACTGCTGGAGAAAATTTTGCTACTTGCTATGAGATTTTAGGATCTTACCTGCCAGTAGATAAACGTAAGTATTTAGGTATCATTCATAGCTATCTGAATTTTTTGTATTGGTCGCTAACAAAGTACTAAAAACATTCCTAAACAAACATAATTTTAGAAGAAAAGGCCAATACTTCTAGCACACATCTGCACATGAGCTGAGTCTTTCATTAGTATGATATCTATCTTTAAAGACGTCTGAAAGAAAAACATTAAAGAGGGCTAAAGAGCATATTCTGAGATATTTTGGAAAAGTAAATTATTTAGATATTGGGATACATACTTGCATAGGTTAAAACATTTTAGGAGGTTTATAGTTCTTTTGTTGGTTATTTCATGAAAGCCCATAACAGAGGCTATGGTAGTATGGTGTGAAGTTTGTAAGTAGCTACAAATTCTATTGAGTTCGATTTTGAAATTGCTTTAAATCATTACTATGTCTAGCCACCAGGGGGCATTTAGTGTGAAAATGTAATTCTTTCCCAAAAGTAAGTGTTGTCTGCATTACATAGATACACCAAGTTATGATAGCAATATTTGCTTAAGTAATTATTTGGGAGACCACCCTTTCAGGAAGACTTACTTTTGACTAAAGATCTTTAGCCATACATTTAATATTTCATAGACACAAGAGGGAACTATCCAAACATCTCAGTGCAAATGTTTATAGTTCATTTTGTCTTCTCATTTTAATGGATAGTTAATACTTTTAACTCATCTAGTAACATGTTTGAAATACAGCTGACGTGTAGAGAACAAGAAAGTAGCATTTCAACTAACCAATATTTCCATTGAACTTCTGGTTATCTTCACTTGAATGCCTTAAAATGTATCCACACGATGTGGTTAAAAATGTATATTGTAGAAAATATACGATGCAAATGCACAACATCCTGAACTAGCATATTTCCTTTGGCCAGTTCTGCACAATTACTTTCAAGCACCAGGTCCTTTTACCTGAGACAGTCCCTACATTTCAGGATGGATTCTAAAACATGCCCAATTTGTTGTGCTAAATGAAGAAATGGAAGATGCCACAGAAGGCAATTTTCCTGTTTATATGATTGGTGCTGTGTAGATTCCCAGTGATTCCCTTTTTGGCTGGGAAAAGACTAATGAATTGCCTTTGAGGAAAGGAAGAAAGCTCCAGAAGATTTAACTAATTTTTGAAAGAGGTCTGAAAGACCAGCCAAGAAAACAGCAGAGAAAATGGCTCATGCCCTCATATTGCTGTTGTCCTAATCTACAGCCAGAGGAGTGATAGAGAATCAGGCCCAATGCTGCAAATCTTAGGACATTTCTTCAGTATTAATTTAAAACATGGAAGAATCTATTCTTATTTCTACGAAAAAACCAACAAAACCCAAACATTGCTGTCATAAATGGTAGTTGTCCAGATCATCAGCTCCATTCTGGTTCTGGAATGTCTAGAGTGGGTCAATGCCAAATTTGTCTGTCTTCATTGGCAGATTTTTAATATGGCCCCTCCTTGGTTTCTCTCCTTTCCTTTCTGACATTATTATTTTTCTCTCTGCCAATGTTGACTGCTGGCAGAAAGCACGCACAGATCAGGTCACTCAAACAAGGTAGGGAAAGACTGTTGGGCCAAGTTCAGAGAGATTTAATGGCAGAAAAGAAATGGTATGTGGATGCCAGCCAGAAATCAAAGAGAAAGGACACAGCCATACTGCCAGGTATGCTCATATTTACTGTCCTTCACAAAGAGGCTGCAAAGAAAAGAGATTTTACATAGCACATTGCTGTGATGTAACTTTATTATTTTAAGCACGAAAGCTTATTTTAATAAATATTGGAAAGACACAACAAAAGACTATTTCAGTTCTGGTTTGGGTAAGGGTTAGGATTATCATCAGGATCATATGATTAAGTGGTAACATGCTACTAGTGCCAACTGAAGCTGGGGAAAGTACCTAAAAGCATGAGGCTCTGGGTAGGAATTACCATATAATATTTAGGAAATCTTGGCATTCTCCTCATATATTCCACAATCATTTAAAGTCAGTCTATAATTCTCCTCCAAACAACTTCCAAGTCATATGACTCATATCTTTTGATAAGACCTTACACAAATCAAGAGTTCTTTAAAAGTCAATCAATTTCAACAAATACTACAATAGTGGAATATGAGGTGCTTTTTTATCGTCATAGGCAAGGTGCAGAGAAGAATCTGCATTTGTTTTTCCTGCTTTTCAAACATCAATCCAAAATGAAAAACGAAAAGCAGAAACAATTTAAATAAAATCAGATAGAAGGTAAAATTTCCTTCATAGTCTAGCTATAGTCTTTGCTAATGGTTTCTCACTCATGTACCACCAGGTATAAACATGCATAGCTTTTCAAGATCAACAAATATCAACTCTATGTGGCCAGTCTGCAAGGCAAATCAATAAAAAGCATAGCAAAATATGGAAGACACATCGTGAAAATCCCAAGAGACAAATGGGGATTTACATTACTGCCTTCAGGTAATAAATAAGGTCTTTTTTAAAAAAAGTATCTCTCAAACAGTTACAACAGTATATTTTGAATAAATTTGGATTTTCATATGTAAGATCCAATTTAAGCAGTTAAGTTTCTGGTTGCTGTTTCTACTATGTTGTTATATCAGCCTGAAAAGGATAGAGGGGACCCTTACTTCCCCTCCCACAAGCTACTCATGAAATATACTAAGCTCTTTTTGGCACTCAAGGCTGCGGTAACAAGAGAGCTCTGCAAGTCCCTTTCCATTGAAGCAGTGATAGCATCAAGGCTTTTTAAGAAAATTGAAGGCAATACACCGTTCTAATGACTTCATCTCACTCTTATCCCTAGCAAGCAAGTTTATTTTTCACATTTTAGAAGCAATGTAAGAAGCATAGCTATATGTATGACTCGGATGAGAAAACATCCAAAGGGTACCGATGCTTTAGATCATATCAGTATCATCTGTATTGTTACAAGGTCTGTAACAACTGCTAATATTTCAATAGGTTCATGCTTTCTACAGCTCTTGAGTTGGCTTGCATTTTCAACAATATTTTTGTTTACTTCTTCCTCCCACAAATGTCCTAATTTCTTGCTTTAGGACTGTCAGCGGATCAAAAATTTTGTTTCCATTCCTCAATTGTAAATTACATGGTTCTTTGCTGAAACCCTGCATTAGAGAGTCATCAGGGTATAGTGGTTAAAATGCTAGACTAGAGCTTGATTCTGACCAGATAATTCTTTCTCAGCCTAATCTATCCTGCATTAACTCAATGAGCATAAATAGGAAGAGGGAAAAGAAATGTGGGCTGAGCTAACTGAAAACAAAGCGAGATATAAAACAAACCAAATAGTACCCACTATTATGATATATGTTATGCTGGTTTGCTTCCATAAATGTAGAGTTGTTGTGGTACCCCAGACTGTTATTAATAAGGAATATTATATTCTGTTTTTTACATTATATTGGATTAGCTATAGAAACATTCTTAGTTACAAAAGCCATTACTTGTTAAGGAGATTGCAGCCAGGAAAAAAAGGAGCTAAAACTACAACTTTATGGACATTGTTATGCAAAATATGTATGTTGGAAATGAGGAGAACATGAAGAGTCATTTCATCATGCATAGGGGACTTGTAAAAAAGCTACAAATTTCTGGATTCAAATGTATGTAATGATACAAATAATATTAAAGATAAACATTCAACTGAAACCAGAATTTTTGTTTCTGGGACTAATGGACAGCTAATAAGCAGTGGAAGATTATTTTTATATATTACTGTTTTGAGACAACTATATGCACAAAAAATGGAAAGACTGTGAAATGCCCACAACAAAGGAATGGTTGCTTAAGTTGACAGAATTAGCAGAGTGGTAAAATTAACTTGTTTGATTTGTGAAAGACCAAGAAACTATGTTTATCATTGGCAGGAATCCCCATGTGAACCTTTTGCTGAAAAAGAGAGAAAAATGAACTTGTGATTTATGGGTTTGAAGATTAGAAAGGGTAGCTTATGGAAAGAAGGAAATTATGATGTAACCTTAGAAAGAGAGGGTAAAATATAAATGTATTTACAAACACTATCCACAAGATTGTTAATTGCTTCCTTATAAACGTTTTTTTTTACTTTTGTCTTTTCTATTTTTTATTCTATTTACTTTTTTGTTACTATTCTGTCTTAGTCTTTGTTTTTCTCATATTTGTATTTTCTCATTAAAAATTTCTTCAATAATAATTATATTAAAAAAAGAATCTGCCATGCAAAATAGAGTCACACATTCAACACATTCAGCTAGCTGAAAATAAAGTGAGATATAAACAAATAAAAAAGTGCTCGCTATTGTGATATATGTTATGCTGGTTTGTTTCCATAAATGTAGAATCGTTGTAATATCCTAAACATCCTAAACTGTTATTAACAAAGAATTCCGAAAAAGAAGGCAACTCATTGTAACCATTTAATTTTTTCCACATTCATAATCCATGAAAAGAACAATTCCAACTATACTCAGAAATATACTCAGGAATCTTTCCAGTGGGCATATTACGATAACATTTTAAGTATTTTTTTCCAATACTGAAGGAGGAACATCTACCGGCCTTTATCGAGACTTGTTGTGTGAATATATCAATATGACAAATGTTATACTTTCTCAGGTATCTCAGGTATACTGTCTACTCATTCAACCTCATTCAGAAATGTCATTGTCTTTTCCCATTATTGCCATTTTTTTTCATACCACAAAATATCAATTAGTGAAATAAAACATTCCTGCATGAGGCTTTTTGAATGATAGTACTAGGAGTTATTCATTTACAAGCACCCATTTTCAAACAGTCCCAAAGCCAGCCATCCCTCTGTTCTCATTCTATAGGAAGTTTGAGAGTTGTACTAGATCACTTCAAAAGTTTGTTGACTCTAATTAATTGAATAAGCAACAAAACAACATTTTTATACTAAAAATACATTGAGGTTCAGTTTTCTAGGAAGGCATAACAAGATACCACTAAAGATTTCCTTTTAAAAAACCTTTTAAAATGTATAATGCTTGTAAACGTTAGGGCATGATAAAAATATATAGCAATAGAACACTTAATTCATACTACATTATTTTAATTTTTCAACTGCAGGAAAAGTATTTTAGTGCTTTCTATAAGATGATTAAAAAATCTAAACAAGTTAAAAGGAAACCTTGATTAAAAAAAAAAAAGCTAAGCGGAGCTGAAGCATCTATGACTGCAGTTAACATGTTATTTTTCCCCCTGGTTTTTCTAAAGCAAGAAGGAACGTGCTGTTGAAAAACATAGACTGTTTGCAAATGGAATTAGGTGATAATGATGATGATGATGACGACAATCATGCCATATAGACACATATATGAATATATATACTTTTGTGTGTTCAAAAATACACATATAACTCCTGTAACAAACAAGTGAAAGAGCCTTGGCAATACCAGAATAAATCCATATTTTGGTATAGCCCAACTATCCTGACTTCACTATTTCAGTGGACTTAATAAGCATCCTTAATTCCAACTTGGAGTTATCTAAACTAATGCACTTGGTTTTCTCTACCAGAGTTAGATCAGTCATATAAGAAGCCCCAAAACTATTAGTGACATCATCCTCACTTAAGTGACAGAAAAGCTCAGATTGTCTCCTTGGTTCTTCCATGATGAAACATAAATAAGCCATGCCAACTCAAACTGGCAACTCAGCTCAAAATTTACCTCATTCAGCATCATGTTTCCTGCAGTGGCAACCCAACTGATTAAAGGAAGCCCAAAGAATATGGAAGCAATTGCATTCCTCCACTCATGTTCCTTAGCAACCAATATTCATATTCAAGGTGGACACCCTGAAACAAATATGAACCCAGCTTCCTAAGTGAATGAAACTGAATGGAAATATATAGATTACCCCCCCCCTCCAGGTTAAACAATAGACATCAAGACTATTTTCATACTATGAGAGAAAATCTAATTCATATAGCTAAGTACAAACATGTAAAACTAAAAGGCATGGTAGCATTTTCTAAATATCTAAATAGTGAAGATTTTTTCTCTCTCATCTCATCCATCTCATCACATCTCTCTTATCTAGGTCTTTGACAAAGATTGTTGAAGAATTGGAGTTTAAAAAGTAAGGAAGGGGTGTTGCTGTGTATGTATAGATGGATTGATAAAAATGTGTAGATATTTATGCAGCCAGATATTTGACTGGCTGCATAAGCTGAATTTTGATCTCCCTCGCTACTGAATCAATGATCAGTGCAGCGAGAGGCCTTTGGACCACCCTTCACACATAGAGACAACTCCCAATAGCTATTCTAGAGCATAAAATGAATATAATTGATATTCAAGAACAGTAACAATGTGTATGTCCTGGCTCAATTGATATTTGTATACAGGTAGTGCTGTTTGGCTTCCAAACAGTTTCAAAAAATGGAAATACAGAGAAAGCAATATCTTGTGCTTCTTGTTAAAGCAAATTCAAGACCCTCTAGAGTTATATTTGCTGTTGACCAAAAGAGAGTGTTATAAAATCAACGCAGAAGAAATAGCAGGCCTCTATAAAGCCTAATGACATTAGGGTTATACCACCTGCTGAGTTAACCTCTGTGAAGCTGAAATGGCCACATTCCAGTGCCCTTAATCCTGATTCACACATTTTGTATAACCATAAATGGACAGAGAGATCATTGAGTTGCTTGTATACAGAAAGAAAAAATAGGTTGTGTGAAGCTTCCCTTATTTCCTGGGGAATGTGTTGAAGACTGGGGTGCCAAAAAATAATAAACATGTGCACATGTGAGTGGAAGATTTGAGATGCAGGGAAATAGATGGAATGGCTTTGAAGTTTTTTTAAAGGCACATGTCAAACCCCCTCCCTGCCCATTTCCGTTTTCCCAACTGTTTTGAGATATGCCTATCTCCAGGGGTCTGGAAAGAATGAAATTAAGAAAGAAGAAGAAGAGATAAACATTTTAGATTCCAATAGATGAAAGATACTGGAATTCACAGCAGGAAATAGGAGAAGTGGGAGCTTGCCAGCATTGGCAGAGACACATTGTCAAGCTGTCCCCAGAATCCAAAGCTAGAGGAATGTTTGAGAGGGGAAGTGTCCATTTTGTTTCTGTCTTCATTTGCTAAACCCCAAAAATTCTCTTTCTCTCTCTTTTGCCTGCTTTTCAATCTCTCTAGTGATAAGGTCAAATTCATATAAAAGCTTTGGAAGGACAATAAGAAAAAGTTCGCATAATTTCTAGGGTGTGGATTTTTCTGACCTTACTTTCTCAGAACCTTGTTTTCAGAGTTGTCCAAAAGAAGTTACTGCATAACATCTGCAATTCAGAAAGATGTTGTTTTCTTTGGGGAACCAAGCCTTTAGAAGTAGAAAACCCCACCTTCCCCTTGATTGGATTGTTACATGGCAAGATTTTCTTCCACCTATTTTAACAGACTGTCATAACAAGCAGAACAAGTATTTCAGCAAAGAAGCTATGATGTAGTGATTACCTAGAATAACTGTTCTATTATAGGGAAAAAAAGACTTTACCGCAAAGTGTAGTGAGGATTACAGGCCAATCTCATGAGTGTTCACTTAAAAAAATATGTCCACCAGAGTTGCCAACTGAGAACAACACATCACAGACTGAATGAGGTGAACTCTAGCTTGCAATCACTGAAACATATTTTTTTTAAAAAAAAACCTTCTTTTCTTTCCAATCCTCTCTTCCTTGCCTGTTGTTTATCTTATGCTGAGTTTTTGGTTTTCAGCCATTTAAGAGTGGTTTTTTTCTCCCTGTGCTCTGCTAAATGCCGTCCAGATTTTTGTAGTATATCATTATAGCACAATACTGTATTGTTGGAAGACAAGGGTTGTTCTGAGCCTCCATCCCTTAGGCAGTGTCATTGTCAGGATCCTGAGTCAGGCCTTCTCAATCATTGCCTCCCTTCTCTTGAACAGTGTACCATCCTCCTGATACTAAATGGACCCTGACTCTGTTAGCTTTTCCCAAAGCCATTAACACTTGGCTGCTATTTCAGTAGGTCTTTGAGGGTTAAGTGAGCGTTTTCGGTCTCTACGCACATGGATACTGTTGTGGTTGTTCCGCAGTGTGTGGGACGTTACTCATTCATTTATTTTATTATGATGTTTTGTTTTAGTTTTAATCTTATTACTGTAAGTGGCTCTGAGTCAGACATGCCTGGAATAGTATATAAGCTTAGTTAAATAAACAGTAATAAATGAATACAAAATACAGGGTCCTCTGCAGGAAGATGAAGAAGAGAAGACACTGTTCTTTTGAGATGTGTTATTTTTGGGGTAAGATAATTTAATATCATCATCATCATCATCATCATCATCATCATCATCATCATCATCATCATCATCATCATCATCATCATCATCATCATGCATGTTGTGTTCTTATGCCGAATTTAATCACTTCTTCTTCACTAGATAATGATACATAGTATAGTGGTTACATTCAGTCTGGCAAAGGAACCTTCATGAGAAAAATAAATTTAACTATTCTCTTTTAATAGTGATAGTAACAGCATGTCAAATCATCTGGGAAATGTCTCAAGATTCTTTCAGTATGTATGTACTCAAAAGTTTAAAGAAGCAGATACTTTTCTGAGGAAAAAAAAACAATTTAACAGAGGTACCAAGTGCATGAGCAATGCATTGGTAGTCTTCAGGGTTTGTTTTTTTCTTTGTCCAAATTAATGCTAGGGCTACTACGTATGGCTCCCACACCATACTATGCTTAAAAGGGGGAGGGGGACTCTAGTATGTTGTCCAAGCTTTGTGTGGATTATCACTCTGTTCCTTCCTAGGATCATGTCTGAAATAACAATGTGAGAAGTTCAAAATCTCCAGGTATGGGATTAAATATTTTGTATCGAGAACCAACTAATTTCAGTGAGTAGGAAAATATGCCTCTCTCTATTTGGGCATGTAATATATAGCATATAAGATTTAAAAAGATAATAGGCTGTCCAATTTCAGTTTGCAGATAGTTCTTTCCCATTTATATATTTTATATATTGATTAATCTTTTTTGGGGGGCCAATTTCCATTATATTTCCAGAGGATCCCATCAAGAATGTACACATATACAGTGCCGTATTCTGTCTTCATACTAGAGGTATCTGTGCAAAGAACAATCAATATAGAGCAAATACATTAATTTATGTACTTTCATTGAATGTTTACTAAAGATGGGGAAATTAGTGGAGAAATTTCATGATATGCAAGTGCTGGAAGGAAAGTAGGGAAATATATAGTCTGTAACAAACACGGTGGGTGCCTTTTCCCAATTTCTTATGTGGAAGTGAAAATTGGTTCTGTTAGGAGACACATAAAAGGTAGAATGGAGAAGAAAGGGGGTATTTTAAAAGAATGTGTAATAAAACAAAAATACATGGAGTCAAAATGAATGGGTGCTGAATTAATGCTGAGTACAATGGATTGAGTCCAAAACTGAGACTGATATGAAGGAAGAAGAGGAAGGTGGTTTGGTCAGAAAGATAAAATGAAGGAGCATTCAGTTGTAGAACTATTATATGAAGGAAAAGTATATAAGTCAAGAGGAAGTGGAAAAGTGAGAAAATTATGGCTGGACAGAGTTGATGAATATCTCAAAAGAAAAAAAAGACACAAGAAATTGGAAGAACAAAAGGAAGTGATGTGTGGACATGGTGGAAACTAGTGTTTTGCAAGGATTGTAAAATGCGATCTTAAAGCAAACTATGTGTTTTTCTTTATTTCATGCCTTTAATGTCTTTTAGTTACTATTTTTGTTCACAGATTTGACTGCAGACCCTGCTTTTGTCACAATGAGCATGTGTTTAGCACTGCAATGTACATGGTGTGGCACGAAAATTGCAATGCTGTGATGTTTTATGTCACTCTGTTCCCTTTTGTGTCACCCTAGCTGCCAGTGCTCACAGGTATTGTAGTCTGTCTATAATGTCTGATTTCCCAAACTCTTTAGGAAATAATGTTTACCTCAACTTTAGGATAAGCAGACTGTTCCTATTTAAAAGCACGCACTTTTGCTAAATCAAATACGGTCCACATGCATGAATTTAAATGGTATTTAACTGTACAGTAGAAAAGCAATATTTAAAAATGACCTTGTTTCATTAATTTTTTTAACAACAAAAAAAACCCTCCCAAACAAACTAAAATTTGACAAAATGTCAAAATGTCAGAAGTATCGGCCTCCTGATATTCTCCTATTTAATAATTTATGTTGTGACCCAGCCAAATTATCATTTCCTCAAAAGATCTTCAAACTACCTGCAAGCAAGTCCCATCTTATTTGTCATGGAAAGATAATAATGCCACATCACTTTACATAGAGTACTTGTAGAATGCCTGAAAAGTGCCTGATATTTTGGATCATTGAAAGAGCCAACCAACAAATGATGGTGACTACTTTAAAAGGTCACAATCAAAATGGTCACAATCGTTTGTTGGTTGGCTCTTTCCAAACTGGTGCTTGCTGTAGTTCTGTAGTTGCTTTTCTCATCTAGATATGGAATGTACAAAGAGATGGATCCCCACAGTCTTTTTAGAAGGCTATCTTAACCCAATTCAAAGAGACATAAGAAAAATTGGATTATCAAAGGTAAGATCAGCTACACTGAAGAAAGAGAAGGATTTATGCATGAAATGTGCTTGGTAGACATTGTTCTGAATGTTAATGATGGTGACATGATTCTATTACTTTTCTGGATGCCCAATCTTATGGAATAAGAAGTCTCCAATTAAACAACAGAGATGTATTTCTGTTAAAAACACCATCCTTTCTTAAAAGGATTATAAACAGCAGGGGTCCCTACATTTGAGCAGGAGTGCAATATTTCCAGTATCCTTCTGTTAGTACCTGGCTCCATTAAATATATTCCCCTCTTGTAAATGTTTGGGGTATCTGGCTAGAAACCAGGAAACTGTGAGTTCTAATCGTGCTTTGGCCATGAAGCCAGCTGAATAATTTTGGGCCAGTCACTTTCTCTCAGCCCTCGTCAAGAAAAAATGCAAGGCAGTTTTCCAGGTGGTCACTAGGAGTCAACATTAACTCAAAAGCCTCCCTCACCCCCAACTTGTAAATGTATGTGTGAAATAGGTAAAAACTTCAGCTTAAAGAAATATTTGAAGAAACTTGGTATAAATGTTCCTTTATGCACATTGTCTGGGAAGTCAGAAGCTTTATTTGATGTCATGTAGACTTCATTTCAGAGATCATATAAACCAGGGCTGTCAAACTCCCGGCCCATGGGCCCAGATGCATCACGTGCTGACCACGCCCACGCCCGGTTTAGCAAAGGGGGGAAAAGTCCTGATACAGCATGTGACGCTGCTGTGATGACCCCTGATGTAAACCACCAAATGACTATATGTTTGCAAGCACCATTCATTTACAAGACCTGGTAATATAGACCACAGTTATAGAAACACTGACATTTAAACAGAAATAGCATGGATAAATAAATAAAAATAGTTCTTTGATGGAATTACCAGCCTTTCAACATTACATTGTTTGCAGGAGCTTGGTTTACATGTCACACAAAACATGGGCTATTTGGTTTTGGTTTAGGGTGCTGTGTAAATCCAGCCACTATGGTTTACAAATTATGGTGTATGGCATATTACGATTTATGGGTCTAGTCAATTGTGCCTGTTCAACAAGCCATAATTTAACATTGTGGCTTACTGTGATGTGTGAACCCAGACAGTCATACTGTTCAGGCAAATTGTGTAAAATCTAGTGTTAACCACTTGTTTGTCATTATGTTTAATATCCCATAAACTAATTGTACATCTTAGAATAGAGATTGGTTTCATATCGATAGCTATATTTTGGGGACATTTCTCTCTATTCCAGATTGATAAATAGATCAAAGAGTGGCCACATTATACTAGTATATATGTATATAAATCTTAATTTAAAAACCCCACACAATCTATAGAGTTAGGTTCTTAGCTGTATTTGCAATATGATCATTTTATGCTGCAAATTACTTTTTACTGAAATATTCTAAGTGATAAAAAAGCTATCCTAAAATATTAAACTCTGCTCACTCACTTTCTAGTGTTATATGAATTACTATCCATGGATCAAGGTTATATCAGGCTTGGTATAGCCTGCTTATGGCAGCATTCTAACAGCAGGCAGCGCCATGACAGTTCCATTTTTGATTTACCAGGAAGGGGAAAATGTTGGAAGAATTGCTAATTCAAATTAGTTGCTTTGTGATCACTAAGATTCTGTCATTCCATTGTTGCATTTGGAAGGGCATGATTTATTGTTGGGCACAGAAAAGGGAAATGAAGCCACAAGGGTTCACTGTCTAATTGTATTAGCATTTTGGCATATATATTTGGCATATATTATATTGAATCGTGGCATATATGAGAACTAGAATGGAGCCACAATTAAGGCTTTGGTTTAGGAATAGAGAAATTCAGGTTTTTGTCCTCCCTTAGCATTGGACATTTACTAGTTGACAGTGGGACAGTTTCTCTCCCTCTCTCTTATCGAGCCCATCATATCTCACAAGATTGTTGTTGTGGGGAAAAGTTGGAGGAGAGAGCTCCTTGAAGAATATTAAATGAATAAATATGTTTGCTGTCACAGGAAAGTGTTCCCCAGTTGGTTGCCCTCCAGATGAATTGGATTACAGCTTCCATCACTCCTGGAGGCGGAGAAGGCATTTGCAAGCAATTAAGCAATAAACCAAACCAAAACTATTTCTTTTATGGAGGCCCAGACAGGTTTTCACAAGATGACAGATGCTCAGCGTCTTGAAGTCTCCAAGATCTGTAACCAAAGTAGCCAAAGTTCATCCATGTTACTAACCATTGGAACTTGGTGTAATTGCCATTTTGCCATTAAGAGGAGGCATACCGAATGTCCCGAATGATAAAACTGTGCTCCAAAAGACAAGCCATCATAAAATATTGGCCAGTTCTTTCATTTTCCTAAATCTAAGTATCTTTATAACTAGTTTAGTGTTCATTTCTTTTCCCTAGAGAACTGATCCAACTTTCTGTTTGTGATACAGTTAAAATGCAAAAAAACGTCTGTTGCACAGGATTATGATTTTCATCATCTTTTCCCTGTGTGTGTTCTAGCTGTGGATGATGGGAGCTGAGGCCCCTACCTCTGCAGATTCCAGGCTGGGTAAGTCTAATGACAAATCCTTGGGAAAGGCAGATCAGCCTTCAAAAAGGTTTGGCATGTTTGGCCTCCTTTCCCCATTGCCATCTCCATGGCTTTCTGGTAAGCCCCTGAAAGCCCCTGAATCATAAACATCAGGCTGTCCAAGAGGAAACGAGGCTGGCTCTGCAATATGGCACAGTGAAGTAATCTGTGCTGTGAGACAGGATGGAGGTAGGAATTTTGGAGCTGAATGCCAAGAGCGAAAAGACATGACATTTTAAAAAATGCTAACCAGGGTTGGCTGGGAGGAAGAGGCAGACTCCATTCAGATCCCCTTTTAGCCTTTAGGTTGCAGAATGGCTCAGCTGGCTGGCAGCAAAGATGTGGCTGGAAAGGCCTTTTCACATGAGGTTTTGGCAGGCAAAGCTTACCTCTATCTTGCGAGGGAAATGCATCATAGCCCTGGGTGGAAAAAGGAATAAGTCTGCTGGCTCGGAGAGAACCAAAGTCTGCACATTAACTTCCTTTAAGCCCGGCGTGCATTAACTTGGGAGGTTAGAAAGTTGCGCCAAAAGATTTCTATTGATCCACAACTTGTTTTGTAGAGACACCCAGAAAGGCAGCCAGTGAATCACTCTAGCCGCCTTTAGTCATGAAACCACACTCCAAGGAAGCACAAACTAAACAGCCCAGATAACACACACATGCATGTACACACACACACATCACACAACACACACTTTTCATATGTGCTCCTTGGCCTCAATATATCTTTTTGAGCATGGGGCATCCCTTTGCCGGACACACATTTGGGAAACATCCACAGACTTTTCACCCAGGCGATGCCTCCCACCTCTCCATCTGCTTTATAGTGGGTGGTTTGGTATGACAAATAGAAAACTGTCTGCAGCTTCTTCTCCTCTCCTCCCCTCCCCTCCCCTGTCCGCCCCCCCCTCCACTTCTCTCCCATGCTTTGGCCGTGGAGACAGCACATCAAACAAATTCCAACGTAAAAAAAGCCTCAGACATCGCGTAAGAGCAATTCGGTTGGAAAAGAATAGCCCTAGTGCGGCGAGAATCCTTTTCCTTCTTCTCCTTTCTTTAGAAAGGAAAAAAAAATACAAGCAAGTTTGACATTTCACTGCTTCGCGTAGGATTCCCAGGAAAAGAGGAGAAAAGCCGCCGCCAAGCCTTCTCGCAAAGTATAAAAACTCACTTGGATCTGCTCCGAGGAAGCCCTACCTTTCGGCCCCCGATTTGCGGGCGAAACCCCCCCGCCGCCCGGCTGCCTGTTGAGACGGGAAAGAACTCCTCCGATGCAGCCTGCAGGCGAGCAAGGACTTATCTGAGTTCCGGGCTCCTTTGGCTAACTTCGGAAACAGCTCCTTTTCTTCCCTCCTCTCTCTGTCTCTGTCTCTGTCTCTGTCTCTCTGTCTCCGTCTGTCTGTCTCTCCCCCTCCCTCTCTCTGGGAGGGCGCTGGAGCCGTTTGAATGACCGCTCTGGCGACCTCTGGTTGAGCAATTTGAAGGCGGAGGCGAAAGCCGCTTTCGAAGCCTTTCCCGCGGCAGGCATCACCCCAGGGGCCAAAGAGAGCTCTTCCAGCAAAGGGCGGAGAGCGGGAGCGAGCCAGGAAACGCCGGAGATGGCGAATTGGCATATGGGCTGTGCGCTCTATTCTTAGATGGAGCCACATGGGTGTGAGAGTCCTGCGTGCAAGACATCTGAGTGCGCGTGTGAATTGGAGTCAGCTGGAGGAAGGAAGTTGTTTTTCTGTACATACCATGTTCCAAATGGTTCCATCATCACAGCCATCATCACTGTCGTCATCGTCATCGTCATCGTCATCGTCATCGTCATCATCATCATCATCATCATCATCATCATCATCATCATCATCATCATCATCATCATCTTTTGCACTGGGCAGAGGGTTGGATTAAAACATTCCAAAGTCTTTGAGATTCTCCCATTGAGCCATTTCTGTTGCAAATTTCCCATATCTTCTAAACGCTTCACCAGGCCAGACAGTAAGGAACACAAAAGGGCCCAAGAGAAGCGGTTGATAGCCAAGATATAGGAAATCGTTAATTACAGATCTTAAAGTGGAATGTTAGAGGACTCATATTGTGGAGATGAAGATGATTTTTGATTGCATTTTGATACCATTTTGAATATATAAAATCCAATTGGAACTGTCTTCATCCTGAGGTCTTCTACATATGAATGAATTTTAAATGGTATATTAGAGTAAAAGCAATTTTTTTCAGTCATAGATAGTGACATTGGTCCTTCAGTTCTACTTTGAAACCAAAGTCATTTTTCCAAATACTTCTCTTTGGTGACAATAGATCTTTTTCTTCTTCCACCTTGTGTTGTGTCTGCTTGTATATGAATATATGAAAGCTGGCCAAGTGACTTTGGGTCAGTCACGCTCTTTCAGCCCAACCCACCTCACAGGGTTGTTGTGAGGAAAATAGGAAGGAGTATTATGTGAATTCACAACTTTGAATTATTTATAAACCAATAACGGCCAGGTTAAAAAAAAAACAAATAATAATAAATGTATTGCTTTCCATTCTTCCCATTTCTATGCACGATAATCTCCAGGCTTGGTGAATCTGTGTCATTGTTACACAATTATATAATCTTCACTTTTTGTTTTACTTTCTCCATTTTGAAAAATGACATCCAGTGTTGAGATAATGCCCTCTCCTTAGAAAGTCCCAGTTTCTACAGTATCTGTTCCAAAGGTACTGCCGGTTTATGACTCCCGATTACTAGGAGTGGTAATATCTTTCCATTCCTAGCCTGGGACTCAGCTGACTTTTCCTCAAATCTACTTCTACTTCAGAAGTACTAAAGAAGCAGTTGAGACCTTGCTGGGGAAAGTAGAAGGAAAGAGAACAGCCAGCAGCAAGGTGGGTGGATTCAGTTTACCATAGTGATGAATGCACTGTTGGAAGACTTGAGGAGTAGGTTGGGGACAGATATAGCTATTTTGCTGTTAGGATTCATCTTTGGGGGGAACGTTCTCTAAAAATCTGTCCTAATAAAAATGTTGCAGCTTGACATGACTTGCACTTTGCCTTGGTGTGTGTGTGTGTATGTGTGTGTGCGTGGTAAGGTAAGAGGCTTTTTGTCCTGAACACCACAGGTTGGTATATTGAGCTGTTAACTTTACATGTGTATTCCAAAGGAGTTTGTTCTGAACATCTCGCACAGGTTTATGGCACACTGATTCTGCCTTCCTTAGCCTGGTTACTTTTCAACATTGGGGACACAGGGACACACGTTCATGTGACAGTGAGGTGCTATCACAAATAGTGTCACTTCAGTGGATCAACAACAGTCATAATTCAGAATGTGGCAACAAACAAGCAATCCACAAATCTACAAACAAGCCACCAAAACTTTTCTGTTGTTAAAACAATTCTTTAGATCCACATCATCTGTTTTCCTCCATATGTTTATTTCTTCTTACTTGTGAAACATTAAATAAAACAAAACACAGAGAAGCATTAAAAATTGATTTAGTAACGCAGTCTCCCCAACAGTTTCATTTCCTCTGTAGTGATTTATACAACCATCTAGCCATAATTGTGGCAGTAGGCTGTCTTCATTACTGATATACCAGCATAATGATGGCTAGATGATATCATAAATCACCACAGAGGAAATGGACTTTGATTATATTACCTTTTACTTGCCTGTGAACATCCAGTCTCAGTTCTAAGCACGTGTGAACCATTTGGTAAGCACATATTAGCATGATCTGGAAGGTAAAAGTTATTTTAAAGATGAAAAGCCAGCCTGTCCTAGAATAATTGGTTTGAGGGAAGCAGAAGAATTATTTGGGAAGTTGGGAAGCAGATTAGTGTATGGAACTGTTTAAATTTCTCAAAATACACATTTGGCAATCACTTTTTTTTACAACAACAAAAAGGCACAAAATAAATCTCAGAAATGAAAGAAATATAGGCACTCCATTTTTCATTTTATTCAAAGTGGTTTTCTTGGTCAAGGAGAGAGAAAACCATTTTTAACCAGCAGCAAACCCAATGAGAAAGTAATTTCTGTGACTATGAACAGACCCATTTCTTTTTCCTTCCCCTTATGTAATACTGTACAAATATACTTGGAAGTTAATTTTAGGATGCTGGAATGTTAGTGAATACATTACAACGATTTCCCAAGTAAATATATAGACCAACCTCCTCCCCCCCCCAGCCTGGCGGACTTCAAATAGCTGGACCTTAACTTTACTGTAGCAGTCACTATATTCCTAGGAATTCTGGGAACTGCAGTTCAAACATCTGGAGGGCAACGGATTGGGGATCAAAGACAAAGAAAGGGTCTTGTGAATCTTTTAAAATCCTCATAGTTATTGATGCACTTTTCTGAATTAGATTCTACTTCATTAGACATAAAAGGGGGGGGAAATGCAAGAAGTAAAATCATGTGGGAAATAACCCAATTCACAAAGGACAGCGCGTTTTAGAATGTAAGACTGTAAATCCTGAACGGATTTACCAGGAGTAAAGCTCAAGGAGCATAATAGATTTTATTGTTGAATAGGCATGCTTAAGAGTCGTACTGTAAAGTCGTACTGTAACTGTTGTATTTACAACAATTTGCGGCGCTGTAATTGTTTTTGTTCAAACCAAGCCTGAGCACGTCGCTAAGTAGTTGCGCAGGACCTGGCTGGATGGACGCGGTTCATCCTCTTTGCAAGGATTCGGATCAGAAGTCGCCGCCGCCGCCGCCCCGCCGCCCCAGCATCTTGACTTGCCAGCCTCAGAGCCCGTCCCGTCCAGCTGTCGGTTCTCCCTCCGCTCGGAAAGGGGGATCCGTCTCCTCCCGTTCGCCGGGCGGGCGCCCGCCAACTCCGGATCTTTCAAGAGAGCTGTGGGGCGGGGCAGCTCGTAGCTGCTTCTCCCGCAGGGGGACAACCGAAAGGGCTTGGAAATCAGACGGAACGAGATCGATACCCTCGGTGGCTACTCCCCCCCCCCAATTTTAAAAATAGGCTGAGCTCGCCCAGCTTCCTAGCGGGACTCCATAGAGGGAGGTTTAGCAGTGGTGGGAAGGATTGCTATTGGACCGTCCGTGCTACTGGGCTATTCGGTGAAATGATGTTTAACTCCTGGTGTTTTTGTCGTTGCCCGATTCTTTCAGACGAACAACAGCCTTCAAAGTCCAGACAGTCAGGGAAGTTTTGACCTCTGGACCACTGCAAATGCTCATAAACGCCTGGCTGGTTTCTGAACTACTAATTTATAGTCTCATTCAGCCAGGTTATAGATCCAGAGACAATGTTCTTTACTATATTACATGGCTGGGAATGGTCCTCAGCTATTTTCTCACTGGAGATTTGTAGCATTTTATAGGGTCCTGCCATGATGAAACAAAGCCTGGCAAATTTTAGTCGTTTATAGTAACTCTGGCATCATCTCACCGTGGTTATAAGGCCTGTTTTTATTACTGTTATATTAATGCAGGATGACACTATGAACCTTTTAGCTAATGAGGAGGTGGCCTGGCTTCATTATTATCATATCACAGAGATGGCTGGGTGTATAAAATGCTATCACTTACAACTGAGGAAGCAACCTGAGTATGAATGAAACCAAAAGGAAAATTAGATTTATTATAACACATGGGGCACAGAAGGGGAGTGTTCATAATTTTAGCAAGTCCTGATCACTCTGGTTGGGAAGGTTAAATCACCATGTAAAGCATTGGTTATCAGGTCTTTCCAGGCATAATTTGAAAGACTGATTAGTACACAGAATATTTTAATCATATAAACTTTATAAGATTTAAAAATAGTTAGGCAGAAATCTTCCCTCAGTCCCACCAAAGGGTAGGTCTGGGGCTCTCAGGTGAGGCAGTTCAAAGCAATAAGTTGCAAGTAAAATTTAATTTATCTAGATAGACTTTTGGATTATGAAAAAGGGGACATGTTGAGTTTTGATGTTACAAATTTATAGTGAGCTTTAAATATCAGTAAAATACATTAAATTGTTTTGTTTATACTTTCATCTTGCTCTTTAGTGCAATATAGCTTGGTAAGGTTAAAATAAGAGAGGCACAGATTTGAACACTTCTGACCACGTGGTTTCACTGAGATTATGTAATTCCAGATAGGTATAATCATTTGAAAAGTAGTCTAAGGTTAATTCAAGATCACAGTCCTAACTTGATACTCCTGAAACAGTTCAGATAAGTTTCATTTCAAGTTTCATTTCATTCTGATAGCATATCTGGACATAACATTTTAGTCCGGCTTATTTACCAGGTTGCATAAAGTTGCTCTAAGAATTCAACCCAGAGTTCTCCTATTCTATGTGATGTAAATACCACTTTTCTGCCACACTGTGCTTGGTTATTCTATCAAGCAGCAGCAAAAATTGGTCCAAATCCAGAGATGTATTTTCTAGTATGTATGTCCCATATGTATGCATGTATGTATGTATGTGGAAGAGGAGAGATTGCTAAAAACAGTTCTGTCAAAAGAAATTAAATCTTCTAAGTAAGAAAGTAGCTAGTTGTCCCAATTTAGCACCTTCCAGAGGTATTGGGATTCTTATAATTCCCATCCAATGTACACTTTGTTGTTACAGTCTGACTGGGAATTATGGGATTGGCCAAACACATCTGAGGGACATCATGTTGGGAAAGTATGGTATAGGCTCAGCAAGTAACTGGTTCTATCAACAAATGAAATTTTGGTAACTTCTTTGGGGACTGATGGTCATAGACTTGTGGTCTTTTATAATAAGCTCCTAGATTTGAAAATGTTCTTCTTCCCTCTATTATTTTCAGTGGGTAAAGAATAGCCAAACTAAAAGAGGCAGTGACTTTTTCTCTATCCCATCTGCTGGAAATTATATTTCTCTGTAGGCTTAGAAGACTATATTTTGGTGATACAGAAAGTATGGTTGATTGCTAGATTATTGAAGGTTGATGTACATTGGTGGGCTTGCTAGAGCTATAAGTCAGGCTGCATAAATTAGTAGTTCCATCCATCTTTATCTAATTCTCTGAGCTTATAATATAACCTGATGCCAGGGCCAAGTAACAGGAACATAAGACTAATTCTGCTACAGGAGTCTCACACCAGCAAAGAATTAGCTGGATTTTTTTTAATGTGGACCAATGGAAGAAGGCTGCCCAAGAAACAAATGCATGAGCAGAGAAAGATTGGGTTTTTTTGTCAACAGTTTGCAGTCAAGTTTTTTTTAATGTATGGGAGGTGAGGAGGTTTACACCTCAGCCAACCATACTTAATTGAACCATAATTTACTGAACTGAGTTCGGATAGTAAACCAGAAAGTACTTATGCCGACTACATCCTTACAATACATCGTAACAAGAACATTTTCACTTAGTATATTATGTGAACCCAGCCTGGTTCTATGCAATCAGTATAGAAGACAACTGTATTCCATTACTCTAACAACAAAGCAAAGCCTGGGCACAAGTGTTGACCTTCAAACTGATTTAGTCCAGTAGTAAATCTCTCTGGCTTCTGGGACAGTCCAAAAAAGAGAAACCACAACTGGAGGGACAAAAAGTGGCCTTTGATGGAAAGGAAGCTCAGCAGATATTCCAATCAGCCAGAAACTAAAGGAGGTAAGGATTCTTATCCTGCAAGAGCTTTGCCACACACCCCCTCCTCCCATGGAAGCTAGGGAAGTTCAGTTCTGAGTTGTTTTCAAACTCTGTGAAAGGTCATTTGGAAAATCTGCCACCCTCCTCAGGTTTCTATGCAGACAGTCTCTTCCCATTCCCAACAACTTTATAGGCTGCCTGGTTATTCCCTAAGAAAACAAGTCACTAGGAATTGCCAGGCCTGGCACTTTTAGATCTTTGGATGCCAGGAAAAGTAGTTTTTCTTCTATTACTCCAATGAGCAAATATCCCAGGGCACATTCTCTCTCTTTCTACCCACCACCCTCTCTCATGCTTTGAAGAGCATCCCCACCCTAGCATGCACAGATGCCTGTCTGCCCACATGTCCTCTTCCCTTCCAGAACAATTTTTATGAGGGTAATATATTTAAATATGGAGAAATACCATTTATCTCAGTTCCAAGTTGGAGAAATATTAATTCAGACTACTTTTCACCACAAATCACATGATGGCGTTTTCCCCTCCCTTTTACCAGATTCTAACCAAATATGCAGCTTACGCTTACATTTTCTATTTTTCCTTTAATTACGATTTCAGTTTGCAGATGTACAATTCAGCCTTTTTGACACAAGAAAATTCAAATTCATACTCAGAAAAGAGAGTAATATTCTGAGGTGTTTATGCAGGCACATTTCATTATTCACAAACAGAAACCTAATAGAGGTGGATGAGTTGGATATGTTTTGATTGGATGTTGGAACTCATTTGTATTTGGTATAGTACAGCAACACACACACACATCTACTAGTAGCAATCAATCAATCCTCTTAAAAGAGTTGCCTTTTCTTTGCTTGTGATTTATAGCATCAGCTATCACTGGACTGATACATCAGACATGAAGATCAGCTTTCCCTTACTGCAACAAGTTGAATTGCTTTGTAAAAAGCAATAAATAACTAGTGAGGAAATGGCCTAATTATGAAGCGATAATTAAAGACCTGTCCTACAATGTTATTACATACATTTATTATCAAGTACAAGTTTACAAATGTAGAAACTCTGAATAAACATATATCTTACATGTTCCACTTTACAAATTCCATTTGAAAGTGTAATTGTATCTGTACCAAATATGTACAGGGATGTCAATCTGTAAGACAGGGACTTCAATCACGTTCCTCTTTCTCCCATACCCAATCTCAGGATTCACCCCTTTTCTAATCAAGCTGAGCATTAGCTAAATTTGTCTCCTTTTAAACTGAAGTGACCCTCTTGGTTCTGGAGACATAAAGCAAAAGCACTAAGAGGTCCATTTGGCCCTGGAAGGAGGCCTTTCAGTCCTCTTTTAACTCTAGAAATAAAGCAGACCCACTGAAGACCAGCTTAACTAACTCAAAGCATGGGCCAGTGGGTTTGTCCAGGCCAGCGGCCTCTGGTTTGCAGATAATAAAATATTTTGTTATTTTTGGAACCTATGAGGGTAACACTGCCCTGGAGGGAAGCTCAAACACTCTCCCGTTTGCAGAGGCAACATTGAGAAGATGGACTCAAAACCCACCCTGCCTTGCCCTGCCCCAGTGCTGGAGAGCCTGAACATGGACCTGGAGAGGTGAAACTGAGGGCTGGAGATAAACTGGGGCTTTGAGGCAGGGAAGAAGAGGGACATACCCTTCTTAAGCAGACTCTCAAAGAGGCTTTAATTAGTTTAATTAGAGGCTTTAATTAGTTTTCTGTTCTGATACAGCCTTATCACTCTTCACTGGGGCGATGGGATTATTAATGCCTACCAAGAACAGACTCCACATTGTCGCCGCTCTGCCTAAGTCGATCTGAAAGCTCTGCCGCTGGTACCGGTAGGTACCCTCCGAAATGGCTCTGAGGCCATCAGCGGGACTCTGACCTCCTGCAGCTTCGCTCTGGTCCCTCGAGGGAACCTCGGTTTCCAGAGTGGGGCCTGAAACAGCGGTCTCCGAAAGGCGTCGGTTACCATTCCCGGCATTCATTGCGAAGGGTGGGAAGTGTTGCTTGCTTGCCCGCCAGCCCGCATCTGAGGGATCCGAGCTCGGACGGCGGGCCTTAAGAAATCCACGACCAGGGTGCCGAGGGGTGGGTGGGTCGAGGAAGTAGACATCAGAAAGGTTTTTCCTTGAGGATGCCGATCTCGATTCCCCGTGGAGTCAAAGACGGCGGGCTACGTTGGAGGAGCCAAGACACGGGCTAGGCCGCACCGCTTGACGAAGAAGGCGGGAACTGATTCCTGAGGGAAAATCCCCATGACGCCAATGGTTTTAAAGCTGAAATGTTAATAGGCCTTGGCCGGTAGGGCCCGGACCAGATGAAGATCTACCCCGAATGCCGAACAAACCCCACTGGGAAACAAAGGCTTGTCATGGGTACGCACTGCCGCAGGCCGCGAAGGGTGTTTGCGATTCAACAGGCACCGCCGTGAGAACTAAAGACAGTGGCCGAGAAGCCCCGCTGCCTTCCAGGCGCTTCCATCCTTGTAGGGGTCGCATTTCCACGCGCCCTAAAGGCGCCTCTCGCAGGAGATCTGGGTTCTCCTCCCTGTTCCTCTCTCCCCAAATTTGCCGCCTTCTCCATAGGGAGAGGGTCGGCCTCACGGGGAATTCGGGCCGCCGTTTCTTGCCGTTTACCTTTCACATCATGAACCGCTTTGGTGACACGGACTTGGATCCATGACTGCTGTCGCTCGGTCCGGGGGGAAAAAAACGTTCGCTTTCACTAGAGAAAGAGCTGTATTGGACGCCAGCGCTTTTAACGGGAACACCGTTTGCTTTTCAGCTGCCACCGCAGGGCCGATGAAACGGCCCGTGCGAGAACCGCATCCCGCTTTGCCTCCCTCTCCCGAAACGAACGCTTTACTCCGGTTTGAATTCAGAGTATACTGGAGACTCACCGAGGCCGGTTTATCTCTGGTGGGAAGTACGATTTATTTTATGCGCCCATAATTGGCAGCCCTCGCTTCCCAACCTCCGCTTCATGCTAATCGGCAACTATTCTTTCATCAATATTCCTTATTGTGATTCATTGTCCCCACAAATCCAGGTGGTTCCCATTAAGTTGCCTTGTCCCTCAAGCCACATCACACACAACGCTACGGAGCGCTGCTTTGAAAATACGCCTCTGTCTGAAAGGTGGTTGGAAATTCTGCTGACATTTAATCGATCGCCATCCTTACCGCTGTGACCACCCTCATTTAATAGGTCCCGAAGGCGAAGATCACAGGGAACGTGATCGGGATTTCTCTCAAGGGACGGCGGTCGGTTATCATTCGGCCTTCTTTGTTTTAGGGTGAAAGTAGCACAAATACTACCGAACAGTAACGTTAATTAATTTGGAAATTAAGCTAGCACGATTTCCTTGTGGTTTCCTCTAAATATGGTTAGGGATTACGGCTTCCTCGTTGTTAACACAATTGGATCGAGGAAGAAACCGATGATTTTCAGTGGCCATTCTCCTCTCTATCAAATGGTAGCAATCGCGGACCTCCAGCATCTGGTTTAAAGATTCAGACACAAGGGCTAGGATCAGCTGATTCCGCCGCGCAGAGCTATTAGAGGCGTCCAACCGCGCAAATGGTTATTCAGAACAGATCCAAGCCAGGTGTGGGGAATATTTCCTTATGAGAGGCCCTCCTTCCCCCTCCTTGTTTTCCCCAATTTATCACCCCAAAAGCCAAAGGGAAAAGTAGCGGGTAATGGACATCTTCCGGTGCAGGTGAATATTTGGCTATTGCCGACCTTTATCCAGGCCGTTCAGGGCTCTGACCGGCTTTGCCTCTCACCGAGTTACCCGCTGGAAAATGAGCGCGCGTAAAGCTCATTATTCTGTCCCGTCGCTCTTAACTTGAAGAGGGTCCCTTTGGACTCACCCTGGGAACGCTCCATTGTTTAGGACGGCGTTTTTTAAAAGGCAGATCGGAACCGGGGCCACTTGTTTCTTCTCCCTTTCTCCCTTGACATAAAAAAAGGGATCGTTATGTGGGTGCTGGAGCTTCCCTCTTCGAGCGGTTCTGCCCCAAGAGATTTCAAGCTTAGCTCCGCTTTTTTATTTCTGCTTTTCTGTTTTTATTTTAAGTGCTCGCTTGGGGAAGCAACCTACTTACCGCTCATTTGCCCTACAGAAGAAAGGAAGAAGGCATCCTACAGACAAATCAGTTATTGAAACCTCCTTGGAAAGAGAATGGTTGAGGGGTCCAGGGCCTGCATTTCCCATTTTCCTAGCTTGACTTTAATGAAGCTCCAACTCCATTCCCTTGGAGAGTGGAACTGGACTGCAAATTGGTCAATAAGCAAACAAGGCTCCGTTGCCAATGCGATTGTGTGAGCAAAGGTACGCCTTCTCGAGTTCTTAGTCGTGTTGGAGGTGGGCAGAAAGAAAATCTATGCTTGTCCTTTGTCAACGCATTTCTGAAAAGGGCACTGCAGAAAAAAAGGCTCCTACATAACGTAGACCACCCGGATAATTTTTTTTAGTTGTGAGGTTGATAAGCTTATTTGAGAACCCTTAGCCCCTAATCTATACTTGACCTGGGCACCTAGTTGGCCGCGCAATTGAACAACCTACTTTACAGTATCTTCCGACGTTCCTTCTCGCATAGCGAGCAGGAGGGGTAATTCGGTAGAATTCTGTTGGACTCTGGGACCTGGCTGATTATCTAACAGTGAGTGAAGCCAGAAAACAAGGTAGACAGGAGGATCCCTTTGCTCTTCCGGTGATGGATGGCTTATTAACATAACCTCAACCCCCATCGTTTTTCCTCTAGGTCCAAACACACCCAGATTTCCAATCTTCCTAAATAGATCGAAAGGGCTGTTTGTGGAAGGGGACAGTGGGATAGAGAAAGGCAGCGGTGGGTTTTTTCCCCCCAGAAGTAACTCGCTAAGAAAGGCAGCAAGGAAAGGCAATCCCAGGTGCAAAGACAAAGATGTCGAAAGACGCGGGCTTCCGATTCCCCTTGAAAGTCAAGAGCTGCTAAGTTTTTTTTTGGGGGGGGGCGGGGGCGGGGTGGAGTGTTACAGGATAAGTATAGGATAAAAGCTCCTCAGCAGTAACTGCGGGATGCTGAAATAAGTGCAACTCCAGTTATTCCTTTTTGTATTGGTCGTGGCCCAGCCAGATTTGACTGTTTTAAGTAACTGGGACATTAAAGCGATCAGCAATTTTTAAGAAGATAGTGGTTGGACGGAGGAGGAGATGGATGGGGAGGAATGAAATCATATCTCCTGGCAGTCCAGAGAGCTTCCCAAATTCTAAATAATTTTTCTTGAAAATAGAATGTGGCTTCGAAATGCATATTTAGGGCTACTTTTATATATATTATATATATATATTATATTTAAGATCGCTAATCAAATTTTTAAAAGCTGGTTTGTTTTTCCCGTGTCCAAGCAGATGCGTTTTTCAGGATTGAAAAGACAAGACAGTTGGGGTGACATTAAAGGATGTTTTTATAAGGAGGGAGGGAGTTGACGGAGGAAAGATACGGAGAGATAATTCTATTTTCACTTTCCTTATCGCTAATATATTCTCCCAGAAGAACCTCCTAAGCAAACACTGGCTTTCTATTTTAACCACTTCTGTAACGCATAATTAGATCGAATCCGGGATAAGCTATTCATGCCCCTAATTAAATGACAAAACGTGTGAGCGGGTGGTGCTCAGAAGTTCAAGGCCGAAGACTTGAGCTATCTATCTGGAAAGGGGGAGAGCTTTGTTTGGGGATGCTCAACATGTGATTACTGTGCTCTTCTGGGGCATTTGGGCAGGACAGGAGAAACGGAGCAAAACAGAATTAAGAGTCAACCTTTGCCACGAGATTAGAAACCAACCACGCAAATAAGCGGTCTTTTCTGCCTCCAACTTCCCTCCAGACTTTCACTGCTTTTTCTTTCTGAAAGAGAATGCGTAATTTTGAAATAAATTCCTCCCCAATTCCAGGGAATTACTTCCAAGCCACGCTTCTTCAGTTACAAAATAAGAAACAGTTAAGTCATAAAGTTAATATATTAATATTTTAGTTCTGTTCGCAGGGAAAAATCGCAGGGAAAACTACCAAGTTGATACTAGTGGACTGTTAATCCCAGAATGGGATGTTCAGCACAACCGCGTGAGAATCCATTAGATCAAGCCATTTGCAAGTCTCCTTCTCCCCGCGCAAGTGGGCGGCACATCTCCTTTCGGAGGCTGAAGTTTGACAATACCCTTTCCTTCCTAAGTGGCCGTTTGCCTCCGTTGCTTCCCATCGCGGAGCCCATGGACTTCCACTTCAGCATACGAATCCAGAAGGAAGCCCTGCATTGCCACCGCTCTGCTTTGCGAAGAAGGAAGGAGAGAAAGGAGATACACCCGCGCCCAATTTAAAGACCCCGGGAACTGGACGGATACACCGAACAGAGGCGCGCCAGGAATTCCCAGCCCAGAGGGCCATGCCTAAGGCGGTCCATACAAGCAACCCGCCAAGGGCTGCTTTCCCGCAAGGACCTCTTGCCCCATCATCCCCGACCGATCGGGTGACTCACCGAAGCAAGAAAGCTGCAGGGCTCCGTTGTGGCCGCTGGTGTCCTGCAGCTTGAGGTTGCTGCTCGGGGGGCTTTTACAAGAGCCGCGCTGCCCGTAGAGCGGCGGCGGCGGCGGCGGCTGCAAGTGGTACTTGTTAAAGGCGGCGGTGATGGTGGTGGTGGAACCGGCGGTGGAGGCGGTGGGAAGCGCCTGTGGCTGCTGCGCTCCGCTGCCGTCCAGAGACGGACATTCCGGCTGGCTGTAACGGCTCCGGCGCTTGGGGCTGTTGTTGCTGCTGCCGCTGCTACCGCCGCCTCCCCCGCCGCTGTCTCCAAAGCTTTGTCCTTTGCTGGCCAGGAAAGCGGAGCTGAATTTGTCGCTGCTGCCGGGAAATGCCCTAAAAGGCGAGGAGCCGTCGACGCTGCCTTGCGAGGCGGCGTTGTAGAAGGAATCCATGGTAGCAGCCGACGGATCGCAGAAAGACACACAACTCTCAGCATTCATGCCTAAAATTAAAAGGCCCCGGCAGCAGTGTCCTCATGCAAAGCCAGCGAGCCTTTCTCTACCTTCCCCCCACCCTTCCTTCTCCCCCCCCCCCGCACGCTCATGCACACATGCACACTCACCGACACA
>JANHFL010003046.1:57070-74663 GCA_032468155.1 Oxyrhabdium leporinum
AGAACTAAGGAGAAATTTCCTGACAGTTAGAACAATTAATCAGTGGAACAACTTATCTCCAGAAGTTGTGAATTTTCCAACACTGGAAGTATTTAAGAAGAGATTGGGCAATCATTTGTCTGAAATGGGATAGGGTTTCCTGCCTAAGCAGGGGGTTGGACTAGAAGACCTCAAAGGTCCCTTCCAACTCTGTGATTCTATGCTATTCTCCAATGACCCGGTTAGGCAGGTTGCATGAATGCATCCCCCTGTCAACGTCTTAACCTAGTGACTCCATTAATGTGTTCTATGCGTGTGCTTAATATTGTAAATTGTAAAGCTAACCAAGAGAGAGGTGGGCTTGTGCAAGATTGTAAGCCCACAAATACTAAGCAAAATTAAGGAAAAAAAATATTCACTTCTCAATCTTTAATTGACCTACTTTAGGGTGTTATGCAAGCAGAGCTGGGGAAAAAAAGCCTTCAGACCCCTCTGCCTTTAGAAGCATAAGTACCCTGATTACTCATTCCGTGCACACATTAAATTAATCTCTCTACTCTCTACCCTTCTGAAGCACCTGCGGTTCCCAAAATGAACAAAGCTTCACGTGTATGTGTGTGTGTGTGTGTGTAAAATGCAAAGGAACATAGAGAAAGAACTATTGCCACATCCACCTAGGATGTGTGAAACCAGCTTTTTCAAGATGGAGTTTACCACCTTCGCTACAAAAACTAACTTTGAAAACACAGAGTCTAAGATGGAGAAGGTTGTGTTAAATTTGTCCTGGGCAGCCCAAAAGAGTCAGTAAAAAATTCAAGCCAAGCAAACTGCCAATGCAGCACAACACCTTCGTTTGACATGTGTCGCCTCTGGTCCTCAAAACCATTTGCGTCAAGATTAGTCATATCGCAAACTTCCCCCCCCCAACAATAACATAAAGGATATCCGTTTGCAAAGTGTAAACTCAGCATATTCACGTGTTTGCGTGTGGGTTTGGGTGTCAGGCCTACAGTTTTCTAAATGTTTTAAACCGCAGGTAGCCCTCAACAAACAACCACAATTGAGCCCCAAATTCCTGTTGCTCAGTGAGACAATTGTTACGTGAGTTTCACCTCCATTTTTGCAACTTTTCTTGCTAGTAGCGCAGTCATCTGGCATCCCCACTGACTTTGCTTGTCAGAGCTAATCGCATGATTGCTGCCATGATAAATCCCTGCGAGGCATCAAGCATCTGAATTTTGAATCATGGGACCATGGGGATTCTGCAACGATCGTGAGAAACTGGTCGCTTTTTTCCAGTGCCACTGTAACTTTGAAGAGTCACTGAACAAACAGTTGTAAGTCCTGTACAATCTCTTGCATTTGCCCAGTAGGCTATAGGAACTAAGAAGCAACATTGTTCAGGAGGCTTCGGTTGGCCAACCCCTCAACTCAGTTTTGTTATCTTTGGGAAGTAATCAAAAAAACACGAATCACATGAATTTCATTAAGTAACTGGGAGAGGGACCTTGAAGTCCTCCTGGATGATCACTTGAATATGAGCCAGCAGTGGGCAGCAGCGGTCAACAAAGCTAATGCAATCCTGGATTGTATAAACACAGGCAGAGAATCAAGATCCTGTGAAGTACTAGTACCGTTTTTATAACACCCTAGTAAGACCACACCGGGGATACCGTAACCAATTTTGGTCACCGTATTACAAAACAGATGTTCAGACTTTGGAAAAAATTCAGAAAAGAGCAGCTAAGATGATCAAAAGCCTGGAGACTAAAACATATGAAGAACGGCTGCAGAATTTGAGTTTGGTTAGTCTAAAGAAAAGAAGAATTAGGGGTGACATGACAGCAGTATTCCAGTATTGGATGGGTTAGGGTTAGTCCACAAAGAAGAGGGGGTCAAATTACTCTCCAAAGCACCAGAGGGCAAAACAAGAAACAATGGATGGAAATTAATCAAGGAGAGAAGCAACCTGGAATTAAGGAGAAACTTCCTAACAGTGAGAACAATTCACCAGTGGAACTGCTTGCCTCCAGAAAACATGGGCACTCCATCACTGGAGGTTTTTAAGAAGAGACTAGACAGTCACTTATATAAAATGGTATAGGTTCTCCTGCTTGAGCAGGGGGCTGGACTAGAAGACCTCCAAGGTCCCTTCCAGCTCATTCATTCTATTCTAACACATTCTGGATGCACTATTGTCGAAGCAATTAATCAAACGTTTCGGTTTAATTTGCCAATTCTCATCCGGAGTGTACTTTAGAATTGTGTCTTTCCCCCCCCCAAACCTGGCCACTTTAAGAAGGGCGGAACCCAAACTTTCTGTTCTTAAGTGAGAACGTTTGTTCGGGGAGTTTTGCCCCGTTTTACGATCTTCCTTGCCACCGTTGTTAAGTGGATCGCCGCTGTTCATAAGTTAGTAACCTGATTGTTAAGTGAATCGGGTTTCCCCCTTGACTTTGCTCGCCGGAAGGTTGTCAAAAGGGATCACGTGACCCCGGGGACGCTGCGACCGTCATAACTACGAGTCAGTTGCCAAGCAACTTGAATTTTGATGACCTGGCCACGGGGGGAATGCTGCAAAGGTCGTAAGAATGAAAAATGGCCACGTCACTTTTTTCAGTGATGATGTAACTTTGAACGGTCGCTAAGTGAATTGTTGTAAGTCGAGGACTACTTGCGCTGCGTTCTACCGTCTGCACCACCAGGGCTCCCTATATATGATGATGTGATATGATGTGATGTGGTATGTTATAATACAGGGGTGTCAAACTTGATTTCATTGAGGGCCGCATGTGTTTGACCTCCGAGGTGGGATGGGACACTGAGTGGGCGTGGTCAAGGTGGGCGGGGCAACTCTTGTGGCCCGGTCACGGCTGGGGGGGGATCCATTGACCCTCCCTCTCTCTCATTATAACCTTCCTTCCTTCTCTTCCTCCCTCCCTTCCTTCCTTCCTTCCATCCTTCCCTCCCATCCTTCCTTTCCTCCTATCCTTCCTTCCTTCTTTCCCTTCCTTCCTTCTTTCCCTTCCTTCCATTCTTCCTTTTCTTTCCTTCCTTCCTTCCTTCCTTCCTTCCTTCCTTCCTTCCTTCCATCCTTCCTTCCTTCCTTCCTTCCTTCCTTCCTTCCCTCCCTCCCTCCCTCCGGAAAATAATCTAGGCTTCAATTCTGTGCATGATTTTCTTGATTCAATCCATTAGCTACATCAGGGTTTAAGCAAATTAACGGTATGTCAGATTGCAGTCCTACACAATATTCTACACAGCAATGTTATGATAACAAAGAATTATATTAAACTACTCTATGGCTTTACCACAAAGATTATGATTGCTCCAAGATAATCTTACTGTTCTACTCTTTCTTTCTCTCTTTCTCTCTTTCTCTCTCTCTGTGTGTATGTGTGTATGCACACACACACACATTTTTCTATACTATTACTTTTCTATATTTCATGGTCTCTACCTTAATTGTACCATTTATACTATTCTTACTATTTATTTTAGCATTATAATATTTTATTATTGACAACTTAGTTAATTAGCCTTCTCTGAAGAGTAAATCCAGAAATAGGGAAGCAAAATCCTTCCCTGGGAATATTAAGTTCTTTCACCTACTAGCAAGATAAAGTTTGCTTCCCATGTGTCAAGACACCTTTAGAATGCAGTTTACTGCTTACCTGGTTGCACTCATAATTGCAGCCAGATAAACCAGGACATGCCAAAGATATCTTGACTTTCCATTCCTAGGAAAGACAATGTGGAAAAGATGCACCCTTTCTGGCCTAGTAAGCAAAATCATCCAGTAGGCCTGGCTGGCTAGCATAAACTTTCCAATGCTCCGCTCAAAGAAGATCAGAGTCAAGTTTGAGACCTGAAAACCAGGTCTCCTAAGCAATAGAATGAAGCAAGGAGAAGGAATAGACAAGGAAACCTGGCCAGGAAAGAAGCAATGCAGAATCAGTTGACTGAGAAAACAAAAAAAAGGGGTTTCAGGGGATCCTTCATTGTCATTTCTTGCATCATCCAATTGCCCCTGGGCTGACAGAACAGTAATAAAGACACAAACTACATTGCCCGTGCAGAGAACCAGTTTGATCTAGTGGTTAAGAAACCAAACTAGAAAGTAGGAGACCGTGAGTTCAAGTCCTGTGTTACCCATGAAAGTTAGCTGGGTGACTTTGGGCCAGTCACTCCGTTTGTGGGGAAAATAGAAAGAGGAGGATGCGTTGGATATGTTTACTGCTTTGAGTTATTTGTAAAATGAATACCATTTGTAAAATAAGTAAATCTGTGTGTGGTGGCATTGTGCCACACCAAATCCCTGATGATTATATGGACAGATCAGACTGGTTTTGTTGCAAAAGAATTGCTTTCTTCTGGGATTTTATTTATTTTTTACTCCACATTCTATCTACAATCCTGGATTCTTTGGTAATACTCTGACATCTAGAAATATCCAACCATTGTATTGCTGAAACAGTAAGAAGGAGTGCCTTTATATTGCTTCAGTAGCAGCTGGTGACTTTAGCATCACTTTCTAGAGATGCTAGTCACTAATGGGGAAACCGCCAAATCTATTGGGAAGAAAAGTCCTGTAAAAACCAGTGGTCTTTAATCATACTTGCCTGAAAAGTTTTATAGGAACCTTTGCCAACCTGGTAACTTCTAGACAGCCTGGATGTAAGCTCCCATAATCCCCAGCCAATAATATTATACTGGTTGAGGTTATGGTGGTTGTAAAAGCAGCACAGCTGGAGATTTGGGAAACCTTTGCTATAGTTCTAATAAAGAGCTCTGCCTGTCACTCCCAAATTGTTATTGCATAGAATGAAGGCCTTCTTTCCCCCTTTGACTTAGAGAAAGTTTATTTAAAGAAATAATAGGATTTTAAGACTTTCCCATCTGTTCCTGAATGCACCAGCTTTGTGGAAGAAAATGGACCTTAAGCTGTTTCATAGCTGTAAATGCTCCTGCATATGGAAATGTTTGCTTAAGACACTAGGAGCAGTGTTCAACAGGTTGGATGTTTTGATTTTAAATGTTTCCTAGCTGTCCCATAAAATCAGTGTGCAAGATGCTGGATAGATATTTAATTAATGCTATCTTTCGTTTACTGGCAGTTTATAATGGTACATAATACTTAGATAATGCAAACTTTTCTGTTGATTATCCAGCCTTGGCCTCATTTCATTCCCGTTGATTTATGCTATATATCAGAATGTCTCACCATATCTATAATGCTTTGCCACCCATTATCTTGCAGGTGAGATAATTTGTTGCAGTATAACCACAGGAATATCTTCTCTCTTGAGTTTCTGTTTCAGACATTTCTCACCTAGCATCTGCCTTCTCAATTGTCATTAAGTTTCTTGAGTTCCTTTCATACTCGCTTCCTCTTTCCTAATATTTGAAATCAGTTTTTCTCCAGCTTCCCTTTTAATCAAGACAGGACTGTAAAGGAAATCTGAGTTCCATTTTTAAAAAAAGAAATAAAAGTTTGAGTACTTTACACGACTTAAAATTTGCATAACTCTGAAATGGTGACAAGGCATATATATTACTTCACTATACCTCATTGTCCATCATGAAAATAATCAGGGGTACTGAACTGTGCTTGGCTGATTATTTTGTATATAAATATATTCTGTATCAATTTCAACAACTTTTCTCTGTAGAGTAAGACAGGTGATTGCTCAGCAGCTAGCCAGGTTAAAATATTAAGCTCTGTAAGGATCTAGCTAGCTGAACCAAAATGGTAGGTTTGAATTCCTCCTCTCTCTGTCTGTTTCTTCACTGGTATTTCCCTGTGCCTATTCAAAATGGCCTGAATTAGAATCTGGTGTTGCTAAGATAATTTTAAACATAGTAGACACATGTTTATGATTGTGCAACATTTCCTGATATATTTCTTCATTTCACATTATTCTAAACTTGTCAGATGCCCAAAATGGGTGGAAGAGGGGAAGATAAAAGAGGCAGAGTCCAGAATCTCAAAACTGTGGAATAGTGTAATGATGTCATTAGAGGAAACCATTCAGTGTACCTGTAATAATTGATGCACCCACTAATCTGGATTATACAGTTTTGCAAAATATAGCACAGAAGCAGGATAGACTTGGCAATGAAAGCCGCCATTTGTTTTGTGATGGCTTCATTTCATGCTGACACAGGCAAGAAAACACCACATATTAACTCAGTAGGAGGAAAATGATCTTTGTAAATTCCTTCAGTTGTTTTTGAAAAAAAAAAAGATTTATTCCTTATTTTCTTTTGAACTATTCAATTGTTTAATTTTAGTAAAGCATTCCCATACATGTTTAGTAAGATTATTAATATGATTTGTTCCAGGCAAGTCTATATAAATCCCCACTTTTACTAATTATTTTGCTGATATCTATCTGATCTATAACCATCCATGGAGTCTCCCTCAGAACTGTGAAATGTGAAATGACTCCTTTCTATATCCTTCCATTTGTTACTTTTCTCAGCTTCTTATACTTTAGATTTACAGGAAAATTGTCCTTTTATTCATCATTGCTAAATTTATTTATGAGTCATGGTGGCGTAGTGGTTAGAATGCAGCACTGCACATTACCTTTGCTGACTGCCGGCTGCCTGCAATTTGGCAGTTCAAATCTCACTAGGTTCAAGGTTGACTCAGCCTTCCATCCTTCTGAGGTCAGTAAAATGAGGACCCAGATTGTTGGGGGCAATATGCTGACTCTCTAAACCACTTAGACAGGTCTGTAAAGCACTGTAAAGTGGTATATAAGTCTAAGTGCTTTGCTATTGCTATTCTATGAGGGATTTGGGAAAAAAAACTGTTTTGAAAGTCAACATTAGCAATGCCTATTAGATCATCTCTCCCTGCATGTTAACACATAGAAGATGCTGAACGTGAATTAGATAGAATTTTATTTTGTTGAAACTGTCTTGATTCATCTTAAGCAAGACTTAGTGTTCTTCACATCAATTCTTGATTTTTATCTTGAATCATGGTTTTACCTATTGACATGTTACAGTCATTGGTCAGCTAGCCTGTAATGTATCTTTCTGTTTATACAGTTTTCTGGCAAACTCCTTCCAAAAGTTTTCTAGTAAGATTGCTACTAGTCTAGCTGAACTAATGAGACTCAAAAGATTTAATAATAAATTCTTTTATAAACTAATAAAGCCATATTTCTACATTAAAAAAAGTTTATTGGGGAATACAAAGAGAACATATGAAAAGAAGTGAATGCAACACATCTGCAGAATTCCAAATAAAATCAATACCATCAACTTAATTACAAAGGTTAAAATATAGTATCAGTCACTTCACAGTTTGGTAAAACCCCTGGATTGATACCATGCTGAAGTGGTGATTTATTGATTTTTTTAATACAGAATGTCAATAAAGATTAAAACCAGTCTCTTGTATATATTTCATTCTCTTGCTAGCATTATTTCTATCAATGCTTAATAATTTCTCAAAATAACATATTCAGTGAAGGCAGAAAGAATTAATTTCAATAATCTCCTTACTGACTTGTAACATACCCTTAATTCTAGTCATTGAACAATCCTACCTCCTGTTTCTGATTAACTGAAGTAAACCTTAATTTCCAGGAACACAAATATATATATTCCATGAGAATCAATGTTGAATACTTAGTAATAAGTAACATCTTTAAAACTAGGACAGTTCACATGGATTATGGAACCAAAAGAAATAAAGAGGACTCTTTTGTGATTCCAGTAATGAGAACTCAGTAATGATATATTTAATAAAATATTGAGCAATGCTTCAATCATGGAGGAAAATTATCAAATCCATAAATCCCATTTGAAATGTTTCCAATGTTTAGTCAAATCCTGGTATCTAGTTTCTAAAATGCATAGCCAAGATAAGCATTGAAATGGCACTCTGTCTCTACTGATTATTACCTATGGGGAGAGGTGATCTAGTAGGCATAGTTATTAAAATATTTATAGCCTGCTTCATATCAAAGTCTTTCAAAATGAGATATAATCAATAAAAATAACTGAAAAATCCTGGGGAAAAAAGCAGAAAAGGAATAAACATCTATCATGATTAATTTGATCCCAAAGGGACTCATTTTACTTCATTTTAGTTCATTAGCATCTTCAAACGGCAGCTTTATTGTTTATGATTTATTTCTTCAGTTTAGGTGCCACACAACTCCAGATCAATTCTGGGCATCTCACAGTATAAAAACCAAAAGTAAAAAAAAAATACAAAGTCTAAATGCAAAATATAAAACAAGATAGCAAATCTGATCAACACTTAAAAACACATATCATGCCTAGCAAAGATCTCCAATCAACTTAACTCAAAGTCCGAGAGAAGACCAGCTCTTTTATTGTTCTATTTTGTCTTGTTTATGTTTCAATTTGCTTATTTCCATTCAGTTTTGTACCAATGCCACATAATTGTTCAAGATTTGGAACTTTACTGGGATTAATAATAGGAAAAATAAAGTGGCTATTGTAAGTAAATTTACAACATCCAAAGCTAAATTTTCAAGTGAGATCATCCTATTCCACAATTTACGGTATATATGTGCTATATTGCTATTTCATACAATGTTGTCATGGAGAGGTAGCCCAAAATATTTTTGTTACTTTGAGCTACTGCAGTTCAGATGAAATTCCCACTATATAAAATTTGCAAAATGGTAGTTCTAGTATTATCTACAGATTATGTGCTATTCAATGGATACCACTATTAATACAGTACTGCTATCCAAAATGACTGCTGGCTTGGGGCAACCTGGCTGCTTGTGCAAACTTTCAAAGACACAAATAGTGTGATATCTAAAGCACTGGGAAACTATCCATAGAAATCCTCAGAGTAAAAGTTTAACTGTATGATTAAATCCTATTAGTGAATTATAAAAGGGATTTAAGTATAGGGTGTCTAACTTTCTTAGTCTATAAATATACTCTGTAACGTTCTTATTAATTAGCAGCTCTCAGACACCATTACATTTCTTTTGGATATATTAGTTGCAATCAGTCAACAAATAAGTTCAATGAATAGATAGCTGTGATTCCTAATAATATAATATGCAAGAGGAAAAGCATATTATATTATTAGGAATCATAGCTATCTAGTCAATTTTCCTCTTTTACTAAATGGTACTCAGAACTGCTTACATTAAAACTCAGATGAGGTAAAATAGTTTAATTAAAGTTTATGAAATAAAGCATAATGATAATAAATAAAAATGCCCTCTGGAGGCAATTTAATTCAGAAAGCAAATTAGCTCAGGCAAAACTTGTTTTAATAAATTTGATGTTGCTTGTCAACATAGAAACAACAGAAATTAATAAATGGTGGGAAGTTTACAGACTGTAGGTAGCTACGACAGAGAGCCAATCTTTGCTGAAAAAAAAAGCTATCATAGCTTTTTTCTGAAGAGAAAATATTTTAAAAATCTTCAAACTTTATTTCAAAATGGCCTTTATTAGCCTAAAAATGGTTTTTCGGTCTCTATGAAACCAAATGAAGGAAAAACAAAGCAATCCATCAATAGTAGAATAGTTAAGATGTCTGGAATTTCTGTAGACGATGGATTAAATTAGTTAGGTAATGGAATGAAGATCCAGAGAAAATTCTCTGATGTTTGAAATGACAGGTAAAAGCATTTGGGTAGAAGGCCACATGTGTCACTCTGATTTATAGACTGCCACATTTTAATCTGTCTCTCTCTGGGTGCATTAATATATTTCCAGCAAAAAACAACAACAACCCAATGATGTTGCTATAATTTTCCCCCCATTTTTTTTTAACTTGCACCCTTGCAAGTACTAATTCAAAACCCAGTATTTTGGATTAATGTTTATTTTGTTGGCGACATTCCAAAAGCAAAGTAAAGAAAAGAAAACCCCTTCCAATTGCTATGATGTTTTTAATAAAATCTAGAACAAACCATATGGCATCAAAATAAGCATTAATCTAAACACTTGTGGAAAAAGTGTTTTAAGTTTCTGTCCTTATTGACAGGAAACTTGCATCTGATATTACAGATAATATCAACAACAACAGGAGCACAAAAGAAGTGCCTCTTATGCAAGAGTGATGAAATGTGCCTACAGAGTAGACAACAGTTACAAATTGCACCCAAAAACCCTCTGCTCCATGAGCTGCACTGTGTGCTAGTCTGCATCCAAATACAATTCAAGGTGCTGGTGGTTACCTTTAAAGACCATGGCTTGGGGCCAGATTATTTATGGGACCATCACTTTTGGTAGAATCTATGTCCCGTTGGATATAGTAGGAGGGCGAGCTGCAAGTCCTGTCCATGAAGCAGTGCTCTCTGGTAGGATCTGGGAAAAATGCCTGATCTGTTGTAGATATCCCTGGGATATCCTTCCCATCTGAGGTCAGATTTGCCCTGATCCTGCTGGATTTTCACAAGTCCTTAAAAACTGGATTTTTTTCACCAGGCTTGGGGCTCTGATAGTTTGGGTGAGTCAGTTTCTTGGTTGCATTAACTGGAATGATTGTTAATATTGTTGCAGCTTGATTGCTTGGCTGCTATTTATTTTAATTATACTTTTGTTTATTGTTTTTATTTTGCTTTTTTATTCTTAGCCACCTAGAGCCAGGTACTTGAGCTGGGCATCCATATAGATTTAACAGATAAATAAACAAGCAATACAACCGTAATACAACAACCTTAGAACAACTCATAAGAAACAAAAGACTCAAATATTCTAAAGTAGAATTTATCCCTGAGTCATTTTGTTATTTTCTCATTGCTTTAATTTGTAATCCAGTTTTCCATCCTCACAGTCCTTTACTCATATGTTTTCAGGACCATTAAAAGTTGGTTATAGCCTCAAGAGAGGTAGCTTATTGAAAAGACTATGTTCTTCCAGAGAAGACAGCCTTGATATCAAGAACTTTTGGAGAGGAACTTCTGACTATCTTCATATTAAATTTTATGAGTAACATTCTGCAGTGTTACTAAAATACAGGCCTGCAGTGAAACCTGGACTTTATCACAGGAAGTAAGACCAGTCTCCTGTCTATTAAGATCTTCTGCCAGCGTAGTAGTTTCAGAAGAAAAAAAGTAGCTTTGCTGTTTTATCAAGTGTACCATAACTCAAATAAATCTGTTCCAATTTTAAACAAAGCTAATATGGTAGGACTGTGGATTCTTGGAACTAATTCTGAACCAACACATAGAAACTTCTTGTGGAGGTGCCCATAGTTTCAAACAGTAGTTTAACGAATCAGGAGACTAGCAACAGAATTGAGTGGGGTTTTGTTTTTTTTTAACCCAGAAGTAAATTTCAATTGAGTTTTTTAGGTCAGTGTTAACAGCACCCTTCTTCTACCTGGTAGTCAGAGTTGCTGAATTACTGGACTATACTACAAAAAATTCTACAAAGATAAACTGAATATTATTAGCACACATATACTTTCAGGCTTTATTTGAACATTTAGTATAAATTTCTTAACAATATGCTGTACTTTTGAAAGTTCAATTTAGTTTTGAATAGACTGCTCTTTACATGTTGAGTAAAACCATTTTAATCTGAAGACTGCCTTCAGTTTAATCAATCCAAGTGAAGCACAACACAATATGTATCCAGGTTGAAAAAAGCAGCAGCAACCACAGCAGTGAGCTGTGTGGATATATACAGATATTAGAATTCCTCCAGACAATGTCTACTATAATTGGCTAAAAATAAATAAAAAATGCAGAGTCCGGGTCCCATGGCAGAGATGCAAACAATACATTTCCTTTCTGCTCTGTGATTAGGGGATTTGAGTTTCAAATGAGGTTAAAAGCTTTATGATTTGTTTAACCAATCCATGTAAACCTCAGGGCTATTTTTGACCCACAGAGTATTCTTGGCTCACAACGAGAAGACATCTGTAAACAGACAGTTATATGGTTTCATCTATTACTTTGCTTAGTACAAGCTTCCCTAATCAGGGCCCCTCCAGCTGTGTTGGACTATAAGATCCATAATTCCTAGCTAGTTTCATTGTTCTCTGAGAAATGTAAGAGCTGGGGCCAAACCATCTGGAGGATCCTAGCATCTCGAGAAAGGCTGGAGAGTAACTTTTTCTGGAATTAACAACAGCATGTTTTCTAATGAAGGTCATATGAAGAGAGTTAGCAGTAGCACCGGAAATGCCCAAAAAGCAGCATGAGATGGGTTTGAGATAAAGATATTGTGCACCACATAATCACACATTCGCCATGGTACTAATGTAATATATCAATCACAAGTAGCTTTCTACCCCTCTTCGTGTTGCATCACAATGCTGCCATTCTTTTGAAGAACCATCAAAATACTGCTAACAGTGGAAGAGTAGAAGGATCAATTATGACAATAATTGCTTCTTTTGATACTCCCAAAGATCAATGGCAGAACATACCACTTATATAAATATTCTCTCAAGTTCAATGTTAGGCATATCTTCTTACAAATAGAAGTATTAACACAGATGCAATGGCCTCTGCTGCCAGTTGAGTAAGGACCAGACAATTTGAATCAGCCATATGAAACTACCAGGTGTATCAAATAGCATATCTTGTCAATTAATGAGTGGACTACGGCAATGCACTCTACATGGGCTGCCTTTGAAGACCATTAGGAAGCTATAGCTGGTTCCAAATTCAGCAGTATGAGTAGTAATGGGCACTTGTTGTTATGCTCATGTGTTATCACTGCTATGTGAGTTGCATTGGCTGCCAGTCAGCTTCCAGGTGTCATTCAAGGTGCTGTTTGTCAGCTATCAATCCTTTCATGGCATAGGGCATATCTATAGGGCCACCTGTCTCAAATTGTTTTTGCCCAAGTGATACATTCGTGAAATGGGTATACTCCAGGTCCTCTTAATTAAACACTGCCATCTTGTGGGCCCAAAGAAGCATGCCTTCTTTATCCCTCTCTGCTCTCTAGCCAAAGATATGGATGGTGCCATTCTCCTGGGGCTCTGAAAAACTCATAAATCCCGATTCTTTCCCAGGTTTAATTTGGGTTACAACTTCTGTTATTACGTTTTTAACTGTTTTAATTGTACATTTTGATGTGTAAGCTGCCCCAAGACGTTTGAAGTGTGCAGTCATAATAAATATACTGTAAATGCTAATGCATACGAAGTCAAAAAGAAGGTTAGAAGTCAATACATCATAAGAATGATGAATATCATAAAGTCCGAACTCAGTGGAGGAAATGCCATCAAGGTAATTAACACTTAGATTCACAGAGGAAATAGTGGACTGAATTTAAGCAGGAATAAAAGCCCTGGGTAGGAAGACCAGAAAAATAATGACAATGACAGTGCCCTTCATCCACCCAGCAATATTGACAGAGTCTACTTACCAAAGACTATAGTTTAAAAGTACGCTAGATAGTTAAAAAACAAGCAGCATTGAAAGAATATTTGCAGGCCAGTGAGGTAGATGCACTGAAGATAGTACACCATGAATATTTACTGAATACCAAAGAGATGAAATTGGTGTAAAGAAAGACCAAATGAAGACTAGTTAAAATCATAACAAGGGAAAGTATTAAATGGCCGATACATAAAAAAAAGAATTAGCAGGCAAAGCAGATAAGTACACCTGGCAAAGGTTAACAGCAGGAAAATTGAAGAAAGAGATAGGAATTAATTCTGTCTCCACAAGACCAAGTCTTAAGAACAAATGCATACAAACCCAGAATTGAGAAGATAGCAAAAGACAATAAAGGACAATAAAAGAGGATCACCTAGTTAGCTGCTGTAAGAAGATGGCTACAAAGAACAGCATGGCATAGTAGCAACAATGGCACCTTGGAATATGTGCAGAAATGCCATTTGCCCGCAAGCAAGAACTGGTGGGGCACAAAATAGACAAGGTAATAGAAAATGAAGAATCTAAAATGTTCTGGGATTTAGAATTCCCATCTGCGATAGAACACTTCAGACTTAGCAGTTGTTGATAAGAAAGACAAAAAACTCTGGCTAGTGGTTGTTGCAGTATCTGCAGGCACAGAACAGAAGAGCAATAACTGAAGAAAATCACAAAATATGAATCCCGGCAAGTAGAAGTAGAACGATAACAGCAAAAGAAAGCAAAGATAGTACCAACAGAAATAGGCACCTTGGGTGCCAATCCCAAAACATCTGGAGCACTACTTAAACACCACCGGCGTTGACAAAATCACCATCAGTCAATTGCAAAAGGCAGCTTTACTTGGAGTTGCTTATATGCTGCTACAATATCTTTAACACCATCAAAGATGCCTATTCCAAGTTTGGAACTGAGCCCAATTTACCCCTCAAAGTTTCATAAATGTCCCCAATAGTTCAACATTGCATTCAGGAGCAAAATAGCCAAATTTAAACAATGTGATTTCAGGGCTTTTGGAGGTGGGCAAGATTATTTCAGATTAGAATTTTTCCATTTTAGGGACCTCCTTTTTATCCTTATTTTGAAAAGAAAGGTGCTGATGAAAATGAGCCACTGATTTGGCAATTGAACGTTGCAGCTAAATTATACAATATAATTTCAGGTTATTAGGGAACCACAAATGCAGTATAGGTCATCATATGTAACCCACAAATGATGGATTGTCCACCATTCTAGGGCAGTGTTTCTCAAACTTTTTGTTTTTAGAGGTTCTTCTTTTAAAAAAAAATAAAACTAGGAAGGACTCCAAAAGAATCTTTGTTTACCTGGATTACATGTATAAATATATGCTGTATTAAAAATTTAAATGGATATATTCATAGAATATTTATTTATTGAGCGATGTAAAAATAACAATATCAAACCCATTAGATAATAACATAAATGTGATTCATGAAAAAGACTATTTTCAATATTTTCAAAGACAATTATTCAATAAATAATTTTAGTTCTGCAGATCTTTGAGGGGGTCTTGAGGGACTCCTGGAGGGGGGATCTTCAGACTACACTTTAAGAAACACTGCTCTCTAGGGAATATAGACCACAGAAACATAAAAATATGATTATGATAAAACAATATTTTGGATTCCAGGCCTTCGCTGCCATAAATTCTTCGATGGATAATCAGCTTCTTACTAACAAACAGAAGAAATCTCCTTCACAGAAAGAAAAAAACCAACTGAATTTCAGTTAGTATTACAAAATATAGTCTTGTATTATAAACAACAAAAAGTATAAAGTGCTATTCAGCCTCCTGAAGAAGGTACAAAAAAACCCACAGAAATTTATACATAGCTAATTCTAACCTCATTTTTACACTGATTCTGTCTAAATACAGAAAATCTAGTAGAAAAAACTTCCATGCTGATAGATCATTTGTCATTTGGGTGTTGTAATTTTACATTTAAGAATAATATCTGAATATTCATTTTTTTTCTCATCATTTCTGGCTACATTTACACAACTGTGATTAGGATAAAGGTGGGCTGGGAGACCATAAATTCATCAGAATCCAATCCCTTAACCTTACATATTAACCATTTGCATAATGAGCAGGGTTTTGCAGTGATAATTCATTTTGCCATAAATTTGCCAGCTTCCTGATAATATGAGTATTCTATGGCCAACCTTTCCCTTCGTGATTCAGAAAAACTACATAGGAGAAACTCCAATGAGTGGAAATCACAACAATTAACCAGTTAACTCTCCCCTGAAAGGAATCTGTCAGGCTTGCTTCATCCCTCTGTGAGGGAAGGGTACATTTGGTTTAATAGTGGCATGCCAATTTCATCTACTTCTCACATCATGCCTATTCCAGGGGAAAATGGGACCAGAAGTTAAATATTTGGGAGTTTAAAATAACAATCATACTAATTTATTCAACCAGTACTTTGAGAACAACCTGCTGCTTGCATTCGTACTGTGAAAAGGAGTTTGGCTCATTTAGATTTAGATTTAGATTAACAGAGTTGGAATGGACCTTGTAGGTCATCTAGTCCAACCCCCTGCCGAAGAAGGAAACCCAACACCATTTCTGACAGATGGCAGTCCAATCTCTTCTTGAAAGTCTCAAGTGATGAAGCTCCCACAACATCCGAAGGCAAGCTGTTTCACTGGTTGATTGTTCTTACCATCAGAAAATTTCTCCTTATTTCCAGGTTAAATCGCTCCTTGTTCAGTTTCCATCCATTATTCCTTGTCTGGCCTACAGGTGCATCTTCCCTAATTCCAGGGTATCCCTCTCCCCGATGAATCTCCAGCCACTGCCCACTGTTCTGTCCCCAAGCACTTCTAAGAATAAGCTGACCATTCCTCCCCATGGCAGCCCACCCAGATACCAGAACACTGCTACCACTTCCTCATTATTATGCTAAACATACCCAATTCCTGCAGGCAAACAGAAACTGCCTCTTTTTTTCCCCCTCAAAAAACATGTTGTAACTAAGCAGAAAAAAAATGGTTAAAAGGAACAGTAAAAAAACCCACACACCCCTTTTTTCCTGCATCTCTTGCTTTTCCAAGGCAGAAATCTACAACTTACTGTTTCTTTGTAAGAAAGGAAATCAAAATAACTATCCCCTTTCATAGTCTGGGGGTGGGGATCAAACAGACAGACATTCATCAGCACACTCACACATTTGTCCTTCAGCAGCCCTTCCACCACAGGCTTTAAAACCATTCTTCCTTCCGACATAATGTTATACTGTTTCTAGTTAATTACTTCACCGGGGTTGTTTAAAGTCACCTTTAAAGGATCCATGTGTACCCCTCCTCTATTGCCCTTTTGGGCCCATATAAGAGGGTCCACTTTTCCTTCAGCTTCCTCGCTCAAGGCCATAATATTTACAATTATTTCTCTTTCATTCCCCATAATAACAGTTCCCAATTTACCAATTAAGTCCCTCCTGGCCAAATTGCAGCTCCCTTCTACCAGTACAAAATTGCACCATACTCCAGGTCCTTTTGCTACAGCCTGGACCATAGCAGATTTAAAAAGCAGTGTTTCTACTACAGGTCTCCCAATCCCGGAGCCTTAATCTTCTCTTCCCCAATTTGCATTCCTGGGAGTATATAGTTCAGGGTAGATCTGTTGGCTCCAGAGTCCACCAGGTTTACCATTTCCTCCACCAGGGATCCAACTTTAAAGTTTATCCAGGGTTCTTAAAAAGCTGGACCAAAAAACAGATTAGCCCCCTGACCCTCCCTAATCCTCAAAATTCATCAGTTGAGTTAACTTCTCCTGATCCTTTCTTTTAGGACACTCATTTTTCCAGTGTCATTCCTCCTTACAAAAGGCACATTGATTTTTTTTTCTATTTGAAGACAGAGAGTTAGCCAAAAAATAATAAAATTACAGACACAGAAAATTTTCAAAACAAAATTTTGCACTAATAACATATTTCTTACGTTTTCTTTCATTCCTTTCTTTTTATTTCACACATTCCAGTTAGAAAAGGTTGGTGGGGGACACTGAATGCATTTTGTTTTCTGGAGAGGGGTAATGATTTTCCCTCTCTTGTCACCCTCCAAACTAGAGGAACCTATGAGTTTCTAAAGATTAACTATCAACTTAACTCTCTCACAGATCAGAATTCACACCTTTCAACCTGGCCAGGCAAAAAACTTTACAGGGCTCCTCCCAGCCCCCCCCCCCTTCAACACCTCTCCATTCCATCCTATCATTTCCATTCTTT
>JANHFL010003046.1:89589-104342 GCA_032468155.1 Oxyrhabdium leporinum
AGCTGTAAACCGCCCCGAGTCTTCGGAATGGGGCGGTATATAAATGTAAAAATAAATAAATAAATAAATAAATACCAAAGACTGGATCCAATCAACAGGCAAAGGTCAGAACTAAACAGCAAGTCAGAATTCAGAGCCTTGGACTCAAGTTAGAACCAAGGACAAGAAAATACAGGAATACACTGGAGCAAGGAAATATATTTTCCTCAGATAAGCTCTGGAAGCTCTATTGGCTTAATTGATATATATCCAAAATGGATACCTATCCAAAACGGCCATTCTTAAAAACAACATGACAAACAGTAAAACTGCTGTTTGTCATCTTCTCTAGCCCCCTCCCCTCCATGCATGATTTACTCCCCTCCCCCTCAGGTAGGTGGCCATGTTTCCAAACAAGGAACTAGCTCATCATTTGGATTCTCTACAGTGCTTCTTTGGTATGCAAGGCATTCTTAGAAATGGAAAGGATGCCACAGAAGCCTCCTCCCAACACAACATCGTCCCATTCAAATAAATAAATAAATAAAATCTGGGGAAGGAAGACGTTTAACACGCAATAGTTTATGTGCCATGCATGTTGTTGTCTTTTCCAGGGCTGTCAAACTCACAGCCCGCAGGCCTGATGTGTCACACACTGGCCACACTCATGCCCGGTTTACCAAAGGTGGAAAAAAGTCATGATACATCATGTGATGCCACCATGATGATGCGAGTTTGACACCCCTGGTCTTTTCTATAAAGGAAACTCCAGTGATGGATGGGGCCAACTTCCAGCTTGAACGTATTTTTCTCTTTAGTCAGATGTTGGCTAGTTATTCTGTAGGATGATATGCCATCACATGAACTCTTATTTTCATAATGACAGCCTCAGTAAGAATCACAATGATGAAGGGGATTTGATTTTTCCTTTTTTTGGAAATAGCAGATATGGTACACTCATGGCCCCGACATAGGTTGATGATATTATTTGTGGTAATATGTAGCTGTCTCTAAATAAACCTATTGGATCTTGATCTGACTGAGATTTTTTTTAGATTTTAGTTACTATAGCCATCCTGAATTTTGGGTCTAATGTGTGATCATAAAGTCCTTTGCTATTTCTTTTTCAATCCTTTTTTCAACAATTTCCCATTTAGACAATTTTGTTAGAGTTTTATGAGTACTTAACATGAAACTAACACCTTCAAGTAACTGATTTGCACTGTATGCCTGAGCTTCCTGCCAGTTCAGTTTGGTACTCCAGGTTTTCTGAAATAAGATTGAAGATCTGGAAAACTAACCATGTATTTAAAGTTGCATGCCTTCATACTTACAGAATATTAGAAAGGGGGTGATACAGCAGCATTCTTCATTCATTTTGATGAATATTGTTCTTTATCTCCAAATGTCACTTTCCAGACATCTTGCAAAAATCAGCTCAACTAAAAATGAAATGGGAAAGTTTAACTTAAATTGAACATAATAGATCAGCTAATTTTTTTTGAAGAAAGTAGTAATTCTGTCAGGATTAAAATAAAGCCTACAATTGTTAATGCATGGCCTATGCATTTTCTTATTGTCCCAGCTCTGAGGTGTCTCACTTCTACAGTCTAACTTGCAGCTGATATTTGTTTTCAATAAATTTTCTTTTTTTCACCTGGATACTTTTGACTCTCTTTGCTTCAATGGAGTTCAAATTGTGTCAGAAATCAAAATTTAGGTGCAATATCTAAGATGGCCATGCAATTAGCACATTAAACACTAAAGAAGCATTGTATTTACTTATATGTAGGGAAACTGGAATTCAGATATAACCCTGTAAGATTACATATGTTAAAATTGATTGAATATTACTAATATGTCTTAGATACGATGTGGTTTAAATATGGAAATCCATCATACTAATATGCTGTCCAAAATCAGGTCTACTCATACGAAAACTAACCTGCAATTTCTATCGGAGTTATTTAACCCTACTTATATGGTTCATCCATTCACAGAGAAGAGTGTGTTATTCCCTGAAATACAATGTAAGCTTGCTTGATAGCAATAAGATGACCATTAAAAATGAAAATAAGAGTGGTTCTTGATCCTATTAATTTAATTCTAAACTTATAAGTGCTGTTTTGGCAAAATGGATGTATCACTTTATCGAACAACGTATACACCCAATTTTAGGCATATCCTAATGTGATTATTTTCTGCCATTATTTCTACCCGAATACATCCTTTTTTATCTCAGGATGCTCTTAAGGCATTTGATTGCTGGGAGTGACTCTATTTATTCAAGCTCCATATAAACCAGATAGTACTAAATGTTTAGTATTTAGTATCTCTGCTTTGTTTATATTCAGAAACCCTATTCCTTCATGTTGCCAGAGTATTTAAATGTTAGCTGATATAATCCAAATAAATGAAAAAGAGGAGCAATTAATGATATGTTCTCTCAGCTTAACATCTCTTACTGTTTTCATCCAAGCGTCATGATATAGTATCATTTTTAAAGAGAATACAAAATGACTCTAAAACAGTGGCTGGTTAAAGTTATTATTTGGCAAATTCCTTTTTTCTTTAAATATATGTTCCTGGATATCTTTGAAATTTTCTCTATTTGTAATGTAAGATAAAGATCTACCCCAATTCTTTTTAAAAAATTGCTTCCAAATTTACCATGAGAGACAGATTTTAAAGTGTTACCAAAAAAAGGCTAGACCTTTACATAAAGAAATGGGGGGTAATTAGAATGGTCCAAAGTAGTCTACCTAGGATAAAAATAATAATAATACAAAATGCCTAGAGACTTTTGTCTTAGAATCTTTGCCAAGACAAGAAAAGAGACAGTGAGGACTGCTTCAGTTTATATGGTGTGATAAATTTCCAGGAATCTAGAAAGAACTAACCACACATGAACTTCTGGAACCACTAAGTAACCAAATTATATTAAATTTAGTTTTTATTTTGACTTTGAATTCAAAGCCTAATTCCTTTCACAACTATTTTTCTGTAAAATGTAACCTCAATTTTGGATGAGCATATTTATTGTTCTTTTGTTTACACTTTTTGAATGTATCCTAGTTGGTTTAAGCCTTATACCTGTGATCCTCTGTGCTGCTGTGTGTTTTCTAGTAAAAGCTGGTTTAAACTGACATTTTTGGTGCCAGTTTCTATTTGGGAGTTGTAATCTGATAACATGTCTTTGCAAATTGATTTCTAGTTGCTGGGCTTAATCCGTTTTGTTGTTGTTGTTGTTGTTGTTGTTGTTGTTCCTTTACTAGTAGAAAGGAGAAATGGCATTTTACTTCTTTTAATCTTGCTGTTGTGAGAAGCTGGGGACAGGGGGAAGAGAAGATAGGGGCAGTGAAAGAATCACTGCTATATTCACCCCAAACTACCTTCTCCGAATTAACCCTAGTAAATGCAGTTTTCCTTCTCTTTCTTCATTTTTTATCAATCTTTTTCTAGATAAAAAACACAAGCAAGGGCAATTAGGTGAATGCATGTTATTTTATTTAACTTCCCAAGGAACATCTGTCAGGTAGGATTGAGCTAGGGTCAATGCATTCACCTAAAAGGAAGCAGTTGCTTTAACTGACAACTCCTCCTGCAGAAGAGAGCTCTGAGTCAGCAGCCCAGAGAAAGGGAGGTAAGCAGTCCTCTGGAATAAATATTTTCGATTCCAACTAGACATGGTATTGGAGATAGAGAGGGTGCCATTGAAATGAGACCGAGAAAAGCTATACCATACTTGGAAGAAAAATAGAATTCAACTTCCACATGAAACTGATACAGGTAAGATACAAGCATAGAACTCAAAGATGCTATTAATTCCCATAGAAAGACTTGTTTCCTGACTACAGAAATGGAGATAAGATGTTAATCATTTTTGAGAGAATGTACATCACCTACAAAAGGTCCCATATGTGCAATCTCCATCCATACTTCAAAGGCAACATTTTTTTTTGGCAGAAATCAGGATATGAGTTGGAAGACTCCGAACTCTTTGAGGACAGGATGAAATCCAATTGGACTTATTCAAGAAAATATCAGAGAAAGGTTCATGAATCTGTAGAAAAAGGTCTTGAAGGATGTTCCAAACTGTTGTCGATCAGGTACATTTGGTTTGGGAGAAAAACCAGACAAGGTAAGCCTAAGACAACACATGCAGCCCAGCCAACCCTATTTGAGGGGGGCTGGCCAGCAGATAGGTCTGTTGATATACATTATTTAAATACGGTGGAATGGGGTACAAGGAAAAAAGGAATGATGTCCAGTGGGCCAGTAGCCATCCATCTGACTTAAATATGACCTAGGAATATGGTAGCTGTTAGTTAAGATCAAGGGTATGCTGGGGTAGATATCTTATTAGTGTGCAAGACTCTTTCACAGACAGGCCTTTGAACAATGGACTTTGACTCTTCAGCAAAGAGACTTCCTTGTACCAATTGGACCCTGGATGAAATAATAGCATTTTGCTGTTGAGAAGAGTCCACCCATTGCCTTGTTACTCACTTGTGTTGCCACTGGCTCCTATATGAGTTTCATTCTATCTCTTCCTGGGTCATTCTGGAGGCTTGGCAGGTCATCCTTTCAGCCATCATCGGAAAGCTACTCGGGATTTTGTTTAAAGGGCACCCCAAAACTCTTCAGGTGTCCCTCAACCCACTTCTACATTCCTATGCTGTTTCTGACATACTCAATCTATTTCCTGTGATTCCCCTCCCCAAACATCGTTGTCTCGTGGTGCCATTAGTAAATAAATAAATAAATAAATAAAGCCAGCTTTTTGTTTAACACATTTTTTCTTGCTGTTTTCTCTGTGGGGATTATCTGTATCAAGTTTTATAAGCTTTGCTGTTTATTTTCTAGCCTTCATTCAAGCTAGCCTTTGAGACTTTAAAAAAGAACTTTAATAAGGTGGTCAGCTATATTCTGAATATGGGATTCATAAAGCATTGTACCTTTATGCCCTGTTAGCCCCCACTTTTCTTATGGTTCAATACTTTTGTTTTCTGTGTGCATGCATGTTGAGAGATTTTAGATAAGCAGAGGGAACGTTGATAATACTGCAAACTATTCTATTAAAAAAAAACTTTAACAATTATGCTAGCAATATGTGTATTACATGCATTTTTCAATTGAAGTTCCACTACTAGTGATGGAAATGGTAGGAAGAGGTGAGTGTTAAAAAGTATTCTGAAAATAACCTGGAACTATTTTCTTCTTATTTCTAGAAAGACTTCCTCTTCTTTCAAAAATTGCTAGAGAATTTTTTTAAAAAAGAAGTGTTATGAGGAGACATGCATCTTATTATAGAACTTACCATGCCTAATGAAATTTGCATTGGAAAGATGTCCTTCGTATAGAGACAGCATTACAGGAATCAAGTTTGCAAAAGATTATTGTGCCTTGAACACTGCTATTGCTTTCGTTCTAAACTTCTAATTTTTTCCTGTAATACGCTTCTCCTATTTTAACTATTTTACTGAATATTTCATCTGTTGATCATCTAAAACAAGATGTGCTTTTGTCTTAGAATATTTTTTCCTCATATGTAAAGTATTTAATGAAACAATTGATTGACTGACATTAATTATTTTTTACATGGTAATAACTTTACATTTGATACTTTAGGCATGGCATTTCAGTTTTAAAATTACAAATCCAGTGGTAGCATTCTTAATATTTTAAATCTTATTTTGTAGGATATATTCTGACTTCACAAAAATATTACGAAAAGTTCTTGTTGTAATTTCACTGTTCAGAAAAATACTAAGCTAATGCAATTAAAAAGAACAAGAAAAGGAAAGTTTATTTTTCAAAATTAAGAATTTGACTAAAATTCTCACCTACTGAACTCTATCTGATTTGACTATTTTTGAATGCAAACATAAAATCTATCTTGCATTTTTTACAATAATAATGAATGAATAATGATCCAGATTTAAAAATTACAGAAAACATACAGCTTTCCTGCATGTAGTGATGACCACAGCTAGATTGAGGAATATAGCAGATCATAGTTAGAATTCATTAGTCAAGAGTGCTCTGGAAACAGCTTTATGGGTACGGTAAGTTTGTGTGGATCAGTTCTGAAAACTAGCTTAAATCTATAAAGTAAATACTTGATGATACACACAAACGTACTATCTTGAATGCTGACGTGTCCCAGGCTTACCTACATATAGAAATGTTTTAATGTTTCCTAACCTTTATATTTTATTCTTGATTGAAGTCAGTATTGGTATTATTATAATTATTATATACTTTATTCATTAAACATGAAACTCAGTCAACTGAAACTGAGTCATTTAAAAATGTATCACAAATACCAGGTTGCTGTCAGCATCCTAGGTTTCAACCAAGTATCTTCTTAAAATATCAGATGTTCCGAGTAGCGCAGCTTTTGGGAGTTCTGCTGATGTTATTGCAGGAAGCTGCAATTTCTTGATGTGTTTTGTAAAATTCTTGGACGTGGTACCAAGTGCCCTGATGACAATGGGTATCACTGTTACATATTTTATCTATAACCGTGTAGTTTCGATGGCCAGATCATGATATTTTGTGATTTTTTTGTGTGATGATGATGATGATTATCATTATTATTGAAATGAGAATCCTTAAGAAAAAAAAAGTTATGTTGGAAAGCAAGATATAATATTATTTGTTGGATTTCTGCCTTTCTTGAAGGCAGCGTGCATAGTGTTCCCTCTTCCCATTTTTCTTATATCATGAAGAAAGTTAGACTGGTCAGAGAGAGAATGACTGACCTCAATTCATTCAAAGATTTGTCCAATTGAACCTGGATATTTGTAATTCTAGGCCAGCTTCTTGATGACTATACCGCAGTGATTCCTTATCCATTTTTTAAAATCTTTCAAACTCAAAAAACATTGCAATTCATTGTTGCTGGAGATACTTCAACTTTCTTTTCAGCCAAGTTCTCATCTTGGTGGCCAGGACTATACACTTACTGTATTGATATTCCATCTTTTTGCTGCAAATTAAAAGCATCACTGATGGATATTTTATTATTGAAACACCTTTGTCAGGCAAGTTGGGTAAGCATCTATGGTCAGGGTTCAGGTTTCTACAATCTTAATTATTTGTCCAAAGACCGTCTGTATGAGCAAAAGCAGTTGTTTTAAACTCTTTGTAACCTTTTATAATTCTCATGCTAATATGAACTCCATAATTATTCTTTATTAGGTTATTTTCCCCACTTTGACTTTGAGCTGGTACTTCTTACATGTATTTGTCCACATTTGATGAGTGTCAGTTATACTTCTGATGTACATGTCTACAGATTATTATCTAAGGTCTCTTCAGTTTAGTCAGTAACGAAATGCATGCATGTCTTCTTAATGTAATTATTCATATTCACAGTAATAATCAAATAGTAAATTACTTGTTTGAGAAGATTGATCAGACATTGGTTTACCTTTGTCAACCCCCAAATTAAGATTTTCTAACTAACAGAGATTAGGGTATGAACTTTTCCATGTTTTCTTAGAATTAATGATTGAAGTTGTCCTGATATAATCATTCTAATACTAATATATACATGGAAAATTCTTATTTATAAAAATGTATGGATAACTAAAGCAAAAATTGAACACATGGTCATACAAGTTCCATTTCATGGGATCCACTTAGATATCACATTATTCACAGAATGTGTGTATACACCCACCTATATACACATACACAGACAGCAACACAACATATTCATGGGGATTTTAACACAGCCTCTTATTGCTTTTTAATTTTATGAAATATTTAAAATCATAAAGAAAGTAGAACAAGCAAAAAGTTTATAGAGAAAAGATTTACAAGCATATAACTGAATAAAAAATGTCAAAGAATATTAGTTTAATTTTATGTACTAAAATATTTGTCAATTTCAAACCAGATTATTAAAATCAAGATAACATACCATAACATACCATTAATAACTGTAACCATTAAAATATAAACTATTTCATATTTATAATATCAGTAAATCAGTAAAACCAAATAAATCAAGATGAGAGTTTATAGTAATTTTGGCCTAGTTTAAATAATGTATGTTATTTAGAAAGTCATAGAGAAATTTAAATGCTACTCTTTTATTAGAAGAAATGTAAGCATCAAACACAGTACAAGCCCATGTGTAGAATTATAATTTAAAAATGGTTTCCATATTGATTTGAATTCTAGATCAGATCTTTTTTTTTAAATGAAGTTATTTTTGACATTGATACATTCTCTAACAACATGACTTGCTTATCTTCTATAAAAGCCATTCTATAGTTAATATTCTTCATACCTGAAATCATATATAAAACCAGTTTGGCATACTTTGTGGAACATGAGTAATATTTAATGGGTAAATAGCAAGTTGCAAAGAGAATACAACCTTTAGAATTTGTTTCAGTCTATTATGAATTCATTATCCATAATTATTGGCTTTGCAGTATTGCTATCAAAATGAAAAACAAATGACGTGATCTGCTTATTACATTTCCCAAAAAATTACCAATTAATACTGGAGAAATAATACCATCACTAAAATAGCTTATATCAATTTTCTGTAAGTCTAATATTCACTCTAAATATTTTCTTCCACTGATATTCCCATTGTTGTATGTCAATTGTTCTGTTTATTTTGGCATCCGTTTAATCATACAGTCCTTGATTGGTCTCTGAATCATATTTCAACTGGAACTTGTAGATAAGCCCAGAAAATGTTCTGAATTTTCTTTTATGTTTTTCAAATTCAGTCAGGTCTCTAAACGTTCCACATCCTAAATGTTTTTGTAATTCCTTCAGAATTATAATGTTTATTTGGAGATAGTGAAACCAGTGAAGGGATTCTGACTATTCCAGAGAAAGAATTTTGAAGGATTTCCTCTTTGTCTTATTAATAATTAGATCTTGATGTCTATATGAGTTATTCCATTTCCATTGTTAAAATATCTTTGTACGTTCACTTTCATGGGAATATGTTTGGACTAATTCTTTTTCTGTGTTTATCCCATACTTTTAATATGCTGCTTATTATTGAATGATCTCCTATAGGTTGTATTTTTCTATTTATGTCAAACCAAAGGTATTTATGCAAACCATCTGGAAGGCCTGCTCCTTCAATAGAAACAATCCAGCTGTAAGATGATATAATTCAATGTGCTATCCAAGTTAAACAACTAGCTTGGTAATACAATTTGAAATTAGGTACTGCCAATCCACACTGTAATTTTGACTTTTGTAAAATCTTAAGCTTGATCTTTTGTCTTTCATTAGATCATGTAAATTAATATTGGTATTTGCCACTTGTTTAGTACCTTACCTTTAGTTTGTAATTAGGATGATTTGAAATAGAAAATTAACCCTAGGAACATTTCTCATTTTTATTAATGTAGTTCACCCATGACATCTAGATCAGGAGAAAAGATACCTTAGTGTCAATAGTTGGTTTTTTTTTTACTCTCTAGCATCACTTTGAATAAAAAAATAAAATTAACATTTCAAAATATTAATTGGAGAAGTCCATGTATCTGCTAATTGGTAAAATACTTAGATTGTTTGAACATTGGAATGCCTCCATTTATTGCTAGAATGCCTTAATTAATGACTGACTATTGATGATATTCTGAGAATATAAGGTTATGTAGCTTCATGAACCAAAAGGATGAAAATAGTGTACATAGGAAAAGGACTAACATTCAGAATCTGAAGCCAAGAAAATTAGAAGTCATGTAATTGATGAAAAAGGAGTTTAGCCTCATAGACAGATGAAACTGACCAAAGACAAGAGGCACATATGAAAACGTAAACAAGTAGGGGGAATCATCAGATGGTGCTTAAAAATAGAATGGTTAATTATAGAAACAACAATGAAATTTAGAAGATCATCAACCAACCTGGAGAAAGATGGGGCTACAACAAGCTATAGTTGTATCTCTCTTATAATTCCATATGATTTTTAATTCTCCACCTCATAATATCTTCCAGATGGCAGCTGTTAAAACTTCCAGATCAAAAAATGTAGTTATTTCAGCTTTCCATCTTTGAATGAAAAAAGGCAAGAAGCTAGGAAAACACAGTATTACAGTAAGATCTTATTATGTGCTTCCTGGAACATTTGAAGAGTGAGGCAGAAGGACCATTGTATAACAAAGCTTCATTTGGAAACAACTTATGGTTTTCTTAAAAACCCCTCTGGGATTTGTAGTTTTCTGAATTAAAACTCCTGATGTTCACAGGGGAAAGTCAATATTTATCGCAGTATGAATAAACTAATGAAAATGAACTATGAGGACATAGTGCATCTCCAGTGTAATTACTGTGGAAAGTTATTTTTTGGAAAAAAATAATATTTTTTAGACAGTGAGAAATTTATATGACCATCTTCCACTCCACTATTTATCTTCAATTATAAGCCAATTAATGAATCAATGGTGCCTAACATCTACCCTGCATAAGTTGACAAAAATCCCAACTCAACTGCCAATGGCTTAGCAAGATGCAGACAAACCATAGGACATATGAATGCAGTTTTGTATTTACCAATATATATTTGTGTATATACTGTAAGTAATATATTTGCCCATGCACATACAATTATGTATGGTGTATGGTACATATGTTCATATTTGTGACTTTCTCAGATTGATCTAGTTCCAAAATATATAATTCCAAATATAGAGCTACTTCTGAACAGAACAGTCCAACAACAGAACCCTGCTGTCCCCTCCCTCAGTCTTCCTGTACAGTAAGTTAATGGTACTGTAATGACACTCTTGGCATCTCATTATGTGCCTTGGTGTTATTGACAGTGCAGCTGAACTACGACAACCTCAACTACTGATTCTCGATTTATGTTTGTTTTATTTATTGATTTTTTTCAATGCTGAAAAAAAAAGTATCTGCATGGAAATGTTCACAAATGTTGCCCAGCCTAATTAGTACTTAATATAATTAGTGCCATGCATTATCCATGGCATATGAATCAACTGGGATCAAGCTAGAATGCAAGGGCTGTTGTTTTAAGTGCACGTAATTGATTATGTTCTCTTAAAATGATATGGATAGAGTAAAATTATATTGTGTAGTCTCTGTGCACACTATATGATGTGCATGAGTCTCATTTTGTGCCTATCTGTGTGGTGACCATATTTTTTGGGAAAAATAAAGGACAAATCTGAAAAGGGGGCAAATCTGAAGGAGATTCATAAATCACAAAATATTAATAAATTTGCTTTACAAAGAAAAATTCAAGAGTAGAAGCAACAAAAGTGCATATACTAATAAAATATCAGAAAACAAACATTATGTAACTTTATTTTAAAAAGACAATTTCCATATTTTTCACATTAATATGAAAGTGTGCATTAACTGATACCATTTGTATTGTAAACCTTATATGGACAAAACAAAGGACAAAATTGAGCTTTTGAAAAATAAACCTAAAGGACAGCTTTCTGAAATAGAAGACTGTCCTTTATAATATGGTCACTGTATCTATACTAGAAGATTTCGTACTTACAAGCCAGATTTCAGCAAGCTACAAAATATGGAATAATTTTATTTGGGATTGGAAAGAAATTTCCTATTTTCTCAGATGTTTTGTCTCCCAGGGTTTGTATTTTCTGGGTGTAAATATTTGGGACAATTGGAAGACAGTTTTACTTGACCTACAGTTAGATGAAGCAGACAATCAACCCTTTCCTTTTTCTTTTCAAAGTGATATACTTAGGATTTCTACAATCATGGTTTTGGGAGGGTGCTCCACCATGAATAAGTAAAAACCCAGGCTGGCATATTGGTTCCAGCTGGTTGTGATGGCTTTGATGTCAGCAGCAGGATGTGTGTGTGTATGTGTGTGTGTGTGCTCCCCTGACATGAATACTGCTTCCTCAGCTGAGTACAGTGATGAGATACCCTCCCTACTTGAAATTTGCTTCTGCCAATGCTTATTCTATGTTATCACCAAGGCACAAAAACAACAAGGCAATTTGATGGAACCTCAGAAGAAAGTCAAGGAAGGAATGTGGTGTGACTAAGAGGTACATTTTATAGTGAGGTTGACTTCCTGATGCTGGATTACAAGCAATGATCCCAAAATGGCTTCAGCCCATACGGCTGAAGTCCAGAGATCTTCTCTAGATGGTAGCTGATGTTTCAAATTTCTCTATAAGTCCATTACAGGGGTGGTTGTGTGTGGGTATGTTGATATAAAATGCAGTTGCTGTATATTGTTTTTTGCTTCATTATTGGGCATTAATGATGCTGCACAAAGTTTGTGCTTTTCAAAATCTTAGTGTTGCACTAGAACACATTCACATGTGCCAGAAGCATCTAAGGCAAGGGTGTCAAGCTCGATTTCATTGAAGGCCTCATCAGGGTTGTGTTTGATCTTGGGGGTGGGTGAGGATGACCAGGGTAGGCGTGGCCAGCTTGACGTCACTCATGTCAGGGGGCTCCTGTGGTGGCCCAAGCACTCTGCCAGTGAAAACGGGCTCCCATGCTCCATTTTCAGCAGTAACAGCTTCCTGCAACCTTCTGCCAGTGAAAACAGAGCTTGGGAGAGTTGCACATGGCCTTCTCGAGCTCCATTTTCACTGGCAGAGGCACCACATGCAGGTCCTTCACTATTTCCAGGGAGGGCCCGTGGCCCATATCTAAGCACCCCGTGAGTTTGACATCCCTGATCTAAGGTGTTCTAAGCTGAAAGAGTTAGCCACTGTTGCCCGGGGATGCCCAGTTGGGGGTTCCTTTCCTTAATGTGGCCACTGAGGTGGTACCTATCTATCTACTTGCAATTACATGTTTTCAAATTACTAGTTTGGCAGGAGCTGGAGCAAATGATGGGAGCTGACCCTATCACACAGCAGCACTTAGGTCTCGAACGTGGGGTTGCTGATCGACAACCCGAGTCCTAACCATATGAGTCACTGCTGTCTGCGCAAGGACTAAAAAGATACATACATACATATACATAACACAAAACAATCATGAGTTGGGTTGGGTTGGATTTTTATTTACAAAATAGTTCTTTGCAAAGCTATCCAGCTAGCCATGTATCCTGTTTGTGAAGGTATCACTAACACCTTAAAGTGATTTTTAAAGATTCCCCTGAACATTTTGGAAACAAGTGATCAATACCATCTATTGAATCTTTACAGTTGTTAATAATGACCCCCTAGAGAGTATTATAATGAAGACATTTTAAGGAGAAAGAACAGTCTCAGGTTACAAATAATGATAAGATTGCCCCTGAATCTCTCTTTCAATAATTCTATGAATTTCAGATGATGATTCATGCTAAGCAGCAGCATTTGCAGTTTTAGAAAAATGAGCATTCTGACCACCGGATACTTTATGCTGTATTACGCAGTTACTAAAGCAAAAACTTTAATCCAAGCCTCCTGGATTAAAAATGTCCTACATATGTTATGCAGAAGCAAGGAAGTAAGGAGCATGAGAAATTTACGAGCAGCAGGACTTGAAGAAATCACAACATTTAGGGATTTAGACCCATCTACTTCCCACATTCTTCTGAAAACAAGGAAATGGGTAAGAGAAGCAAGATGCCCTTCTTTTTCTGATTTTATTGTTATTCTATCTGAAGAATACCAGATAAAAATACTGGGAAGGGGGGATCCTTAAGAGGCCTAGGACACTGCTTGAACATATTAGTCAAATACCATAATTAATAAAACTCCTTTGATGTTAGTTAATGCTAACACAAAAACAATGTGTCACAAAACATTGTATTGGACTCATCTGGAGGGTAGTTATGGGAGCACAAATGATGAAATCTGTGTCACAGTGATGCAACACAAGCTTTCCCCTCGTATGCACATTATGATATCACACACAGTCTCTCTCTCCCCCCCTCTTTTTTTTCAAAATGTAACGTTTTTTATTTTTTATTTTAAAACATACATATCATTGTGTGGAGAGTGTGCTGGCTGAGCATCGTTAATTCCAATATAAGAAACACAAAAATTACAACAATTATCAAACTTACATAGTCTATTATTATACATATCTATGTCAACGCTTAATCCTTCATTTTTTCATTATTTTTTCTTAATGATAATAATGTTATATCTAATAATACCCTTTTCAAAATCTGATCTTAATCCCTTAGCTTCACTTGATAGTATTATATAAAAATACGTATAACAATATTTCCCCCATTTCTAATTCTTAAATCTATTCTTATCTTTAATATCATTTTTTTAAACATACCTAGTAACAACCTTTTTCAAAGTCCAATCTTAGCCTCTAATCCACTTTAACAATATTGTATAAAGATATATACAATAACATTTTCCTTATTTCTGAATTTTTTTTATTTTTTAAAATCTATTCCAATTTTAATACAGCCAATCTTATTTTTAAAGAAAAAACTTTATTATCCATTATCTCTCATTCTCTTAGCAATTTTTCTTCTCTTTTTAACTTGCCTTCCATACTCCTCCTTGGGTCTTTATCTATATCTTTCATTTTTAACCCAACCATTGTTTCCATCTCTGCTATTTTCTGTTGCCACTCCACCCCTGAGTCTGCCAAGTTTTCTATCTTTTCCCCAAAAATGTCATATAGTTTATTCATTTTTATTTTTATTTCTCCTGTTATGTATTCTCCCAACTTTATTTCACCCAACTTATGATCTTTTTTTTTCTTCCTTTTTCTATTTGTTGCCAAGTCTGTTCTGTCTCATCTTCTAAACTCCCAATTGTTTCCCTTGTTTCCTGGATTTCTTTGTTTTGATTCGTTGTTTCTTG